>JAODOY010069260.1:0-16098 GCA_025399855.1 Forbesichthys papilliferus
TAGTATGTATGTTTGTATAGTATGCATGTATGTGTGTATGTATGTATAGTATGTATGTTTGTATAGTATGCATGTATAGTATGTATGTTTGTATAGTATGCATGTATGTGTGTATGTATGTATAGTATGTATGTTTGTATAGTATGCATGTATAGTATGTATGTTTGTATAGTATGCATGTATGTGTGTATGTATGTATAGTATGTATGTTTGTATAGTATGTATGTATAGTATGTATGTTTGTATAGTATGTATGTATTCCATGTGTGTATGCATGTATAGTATGTATGTGTGTATAGTATGCATGTATTCCATGTGTGTATGTGTGTATGTGTGTATAGTATGCATGTATTCCATGTGCGTATGCATGTATAGTATGTATGTATTCCATGTGTGTATGCATGTATAGTATGTATGTGTGTATAGTATGCATGTATTCCATGTGTGTATGTGTGTATGTGTGTATAGTATGCATGTATTCCATGTGCGTATGCATGTATAGTATGCATGTATTCCATGTGTGTATGTGTGTATGCATGTATAGTATGTATGTTTGTATAGTATGCATGTATTCCATGTGTGTATGCGTGTATAGTATGTATGTTTGTATAGTATGCATGTATTCCATGTGTGTATGTGTGTATAGTATGTATGTTTGTATAGTATGCATGTATTCCATGTGTGTATGCATGTATAGTATGTATGTTTGTATAGTATGCATGTATTCCATGTGTGTATGCATGTATAGTATGTATGTATGTATAGTATGCATGTATTCCATGTGTGTATGCGTGTACGTCATGGTGAAATTCAGATGATGTGGCGACATAAGCCTTACAGCAGCTGGTGAGTTTTGGTCACTTCCTTGTGACCAGGTGGGCCTAAACGTTAACGTTGTTTTTCACGCAAATGAATTCGCTGTCGGGAAAACTGTACCTTGGCCCTATGACCGCACACACACACACACACACACACACACACACACACACACACACACACACACACACACACAAAGGAGGTTTCCCCGCTGAAAAGTATGGTGGTCGTAAGTAGTGTGGTTAATTCCAATTTATTCATGACAAAAAATAATTAACTGCACCTGAATCACTTGCTAGTGATGTTCAATCACACAGGATCGCTACAACACACACACACTTTAACACACGCCATTTCTTAATTGGTTCTAATTGTCCATTGATCCAGACGTTTCATACATATTGGAGCTGTTGATATTATTTCTGTGAGGTGTATGTATCTTGTGGGTGGGTTTGGCAGGGTTGTGCTGTGCTGTGCTGTGTTGTCCTGTGTTGTGTTGTGTTGTGCTGTGCTGTGCTGTCCTGTGTTGTGTTGTGTTGTGCTGTGCTGTGCTGTGTTGTGTTGTGTTGTGTTGTGTTGTGTTGTCCTGTGTTGTGTTGTGCTGTCCTGTGTTGTGTTGTGTTGTGCTGTGTTGTGTTGTCCTGTGTTGTGTTGTGTTGTCCTGTGTTGTCCTGTGTTGTGTTGTGTTGTGTTGTGTTGTGTTGTCCTGTGTTGTGTTGTCCTGTGTTGTGTTGTGTTGTCCTGTGTTGTGTTGTGTTGTGTTGTCCTGTGTTGTGCTGTGTTGTGCTGTGTTGTGTTGTGTTGTCCTGTGTTGTGTTGTGTTGTGCTGTGTTGTGTTGTGCTGTGTTGTGGGAAAGTAAAATGTAATTACTCTTCACAGCGAGATTCTCAAGGTAGGAGTGATTGCTTTGGTACATACTGTATCTTCAACATGGCATGCAACAAATAATAGAATAACAACTAGAATAGGGAAAATAAGGAGATCTGCCAAATCAACAATGGAGGTATAAGCCACTGTCACAGTCACTCAGTATAAAGGTATCTATATTTTCCACTTGCAATAGCAGGGTTGGAAAACAGGATGAATTACCACATCACATGCACACCGTTTGTGGGTTCAACTCGGCAGTACAAATGCCATTTCATCACGAGCAGAAGGTCAAACATATCAGTCTCCCTTGTTAAGATAAATGAACAAATGTGTGGCTGCTTAAAGGTCATTTTGTCAATTGACGAAACATTGGACAAATAAAAAGAAGGCTAAGCAACTAAGTGCCTGGAATTTAGTTGAGGCTTGTGCCTTTAACCAAAGCAGCTTCTGAACCAGGAGCACAAAATGATAGGCAACTAATTAGCATGTTAAATTAATGTATTTATGAACTATTAAACACAATTAGAAGGTGTCAGAGATAAGTCCAAATTATTCATTAGGTACGGGGATGACCTGCGTAGAGCTGCATTTATTACAGTATTACATGCCCGGCAGATTGATATGAGCAATCAGCAAAGCGATGGAACACTTTCCTTTCCCATTCTGCACCCGGGAGCAAAACAACCAGCTCGCTTCATTCTAAGAAGTGGTCCGAATGAAATCAAAGATGTCAGCGTAAATCTGTTTGCGATGTTCCTCCAGCCAAAACAGGGCTGACACAGACAGAGGACACTGTGTGTGTGTGTGTGTGTGTGTGTGTGTGTGGGGGGGGGGGGGTCGGTCTAGTCAAGGAGAGAGTTGTGCACCCCCCTCAAACAAGATGCAGCATGAATAATGCAGAGAGGATCTGGAGATACCACTTGAGGATTCTGCCAATATCGGCTCCACCCGCCTATGTGGTCACATCCTTGGAAATGTGGACCCCCGCGATGCGCAGCCGTTTAGTGTTTTAGAGAACTGTGCCATCAGACAGTATGATGCTGTTATGGTACGTGTGATGTGTGTGTGTGTGTATGTGTCACAATGTCACACAGCACACATCATCTCGAGCAGAGAAGATCAGAAATGAGAGACATCATTTATCACTATATGACACCTACAGCCTAGAAGCATTACGAATGCTGTACTGCTGTAAATGAGCAGTAACATCAAAGACTTTATAATTACAGAAAGATGGTGCACTGTAATGCATTTCAACAGAGCATAAATCGAACGTATGGTTAAATATGTGCATCTCCACATTGACTTGCATGGAAGTCTGGGTCGTCCTGGTCTGCATGAAGAGTGTAAAGCCTCTGATGGTCAATGCTGGTCCAGGATGTTGATCCACTATTCACCCTGTTCAATAGTGCACACCCACTACTGGTGTATCATTGCACTAATAGACACAGACAGTCCTCTGAATTATTGGTGTTTTGAACCATCCATTTTTCAGACAGAACCCAAGAAGAAGCCACTTCACACATGCTGCAATTTCCAGCAACTTACCAGTAATAAAACCAAAAATAAACCCCACAGAACTCATTATCACCACGAGTTGGCTTAGCCTTACTTAGGAACTTCCAAGTGTAAAATGACTCCAGTCTGGCCTGCCAACATTGACACAAGGGTTTGTAGTGCGTCTCTCCTCACCCCTCTCAACACACACTTCAGACTTCCAACACACGCCGCACCGCCCTACAGCATATACGAGACAATAGTTTAGACCTAAGGAGCTCTGTAAAGCAGCCTGCACACTGATCACGTGAACATCCTTCAGCCCTACAGCATATACGAGACAACAGTTTAGACCTAAGGAGCTCTGTAAAGCAGCCTGCACACTGAACACGTGAACATCCTGCAGGCCATCTTTCTGTAAAGAATATATCTGAAGGAGACACTCGAGCTTGCCTCTCTTGGAGAGCGTTTTGTGTTGCACAGGTTGTAACGGGTGGCGAACTGACCTGAAGCCGTCCCAAAGTGTTTCCTGCCCCCGAGAGGGACGCTTCACTTTACTAATGTCTTCCTTAAACGGCGTGATGTAAATATTTAGCGAGAGCAGCGTGCCCTGAGAGAGAGAGAGAGAGAGAGAGAGAGGGGGGGGGGGTTCAGTCGCTCGTGGGTAAGTAAAAAGATAACAACAACCAAAACAAACAACCCGAACACACAAGAAAACACCGGAGTTGTCAGGACATCTGGACAGAACAAGCTAGCGCCCTGCCATGTGGTGTGGCTCTCCTTCACTACACCAGCCCTCCAGAGAACGCTCTGCTAACAGAAGACGCACACACACACACAGCACAACAGTTGACAGCATGAAGCTGACCTTAATAAAGGGGTTTTGCACTTGTTCTTGTATTCTTAATTGACTTCCTTGAATCCTCTTCTTCAGGCAGACTGGGCGCAGGTCACAGAGCATTGCTGCCTCTCACAGCCCATTAGTTATTGGGGGCCAGTTCATTCAGTAAAGATATATTTACCTTTTGGGTTAACATTTTAAAAATAGGCTACTCTATAATAACTGCTCCCTTGAGGGATGGGTTAAATGCAGAAATGTAGAGCTAGGGAATCTAAAGTGTCAACAAATAGCTAATAGCCCTTCAAACGGATAGTGTAGATGTGTAGCCAATGTTCAACCACCAGAGCCTCCTAATTCTGAGATCAACATCCATATCAGCTGAGCTTTTTTTGTTTTTAATGCAGTGTTCGTGATCAATATCCTGTGCTACAGCCTATTTATTATTTTGTAGCACGTTACATTTGAAAGAGAACATATCATCCTGTAACCCACTGAGAGATATATGAGTTGTTCAAAGTCATAAGGCACGATTGACTCACTCGCTGCTTGGCATAACAACAAACTGTAACGACGTTTATAAATGTGTGAGCATGACAGGAGAGGAATCATACAGTTTGAATAATAAAACCAAGTCCATACAAGTTTAAAGTCGCTAACTTGAAAATAGTTTTGCATCACTTAGCATACGTTCTGAATAGCCTACAGATAGCTGGACTGTATGGCATATAAAATGACAGGCTACAGGCATATATAACCCTTAATAAGATCACCAAAAGGCTACATATGGAAGCAACACTGTTGTGCTGTGGTTTTGTTAGTTTGCTGACGCTCTCACTAAACTCGTAGCTTAGCCCATCTATTTATTTATACAGAAATATTGCTCCAACACTACTAAGGAGAGGCTATAATATTCCCAGCATCAGCATGACATATTTTCCCCAAGATTTATTTTGCACTCGCCTGGAGATAAAACGGTTGATTGTTGTGTGCGGCGCCGCGAGCTTGACACCGCGTGTATGACGATCTGCGGGAGTCGACTCTCCCAGATGACAGTTTAGCTAGTTGCGGCGGAGCGGAGCGTTCCGCCGGGCGCAGGGAAAAAGTCATTATCACCTAATTACCCGTGGTAGTGCCAGCCAGGCTTGTGTCCGTGTCCGCAGCCCGTTAGGAAAACACCTGCAGACCCAACGCAATCTCCAAATGACCCCACAGCCAAGCTGCTGCATGCTAATCACCTGTAACAGGGTGACAGCGCACGGAGATGCAGACAGATTCTGGTCGGTTCTCGATGCGGAATGCTTTTGTAACCTATCCTAGCCTATGGGCCTATATTTTGTAGCAAATTATAGATGATAAACACTCTTAATATGTTTATTTATTTAGCGCTGTTCCCTGCAAAATGCCTGTGACATATTATGTTGATTTACTAAAATGACTGTTGTTAAACATTCGGAGTAGTCTACTTTTAGTATTGTCTACCAAAACAGATTAGCCTGACAATATGACATATCTGTAAGACTCGTTTTCGCTGAAGAGTGTGACGGGCAGCCCGGTACAGAAATAGCCAGAGGGCCCAATGTGAACTGCAACTGATTGACACCATGCATTGTTGATGATAAAAAAGCGAGTGTGTTTCCATGTGGTGAGTCACGTTAAGGTAGTCTAAATGGAATATTTGTATTTATTTCGTCGTGACACCGTCCTTGACAGGGAGGCCAGCGCTGTACAGTGTAGGTGTAGCCTACCTACGCTATTTGTTTGAACATTGCAAAATGGGGTGTGACTGGCTGTCAGGTTTCTTAGCCGTGCACGCATGCACACCACACTACAGGGCCTGTTATGTGTGGAACCAGCCAGAGCCTGTTTGTAGGCTATACTCTTAACGCGTATGCTGCCAGAGTGTTGCCGTCTGCGGTTACTTGGACAGCAAGCACAATGACATCTTGTCCCCTCTCGCTTGCGCGTTGCCATGTGGCTTTCTAAAGGGCACAAAAGCTCCGTTCACTATAGGGAGCTACTATATGCCCTTTGTTACCTGAAAGGCAATCTGGATTGTCAAGCTCCGTTTATTTAGCCTATATGTACTGTAGCTCAATATGATTGAGATATTGCATATGTTTTGTTTTATGAAGAGAACAATAACGTGATTAAATGCGGTACTTATTCGTGAAAGAACCAAATTGATTTCAAGAAACATTATCAAGTAGTCTACGTAGCCTGTGAAAAGCACATTTTACAGACATCTTATAGACAAAGTAGCCTATAGATACAATCTCCGGTTACTAATCTTGAAATGAGAAACTAGACCCTTGTTGCTTAGGGAAAAGACACTGTGCCATCTAGTGGTCACTATTAAAACAACACTTACAACAAGTAACTGAGCATAGGCCTATGTGCAGGGATGGGCAGTATGTATGATACATGTATTTAATATACGTATTTGAATTACAAAATGGCATTATGTAAATTGTATTTGATAGAATTGTTGAAAATGGCTTAATAGTTTGTATCAAAATACTTTAGTGTTTTGTATTTTGTAGTTTAAAAATACTTATACTGTGATAAAACAGCCTCTGATTGGTAGAATGGTGTAACCAGATCCAAAATTTAAAGTGAACAGGCTCCATTACGCTCCATTTGGGAATGTTTGTAGTCGCGTACACCAGGTCTCCCAACCCTGGTCCTTGGGGAACACCGCCCTGCATGTTTTAGATGTCTCCCTGCTCCAACACACTGGCATATAGACCTCTGATTGGACCGCCTTTAACCAATCAGCATTGCCTCATATGTTAGTATTGCTTCATAGCTCAAACCACTATTTCAAACTCTTGACTTCAATGCATAGCCTGCATTGAATGCATTGTCATTGCAATGTCATTTAATTCAGCCATTGGTCCGCCATCCAAGGTGGCTGTGTGAACGCTTTATGTGATCACGGTTTCCAGACTATAATCTCAGCGATTATTGATTTCTTTTGAGCATGCACACAGAATAGACAATTGGCTTCTTTTGTTCAAGCTCAAATATCAACAAACGTTTTCATGAATGACTTTACCTATAACTGAGTCCAATTACAGGTGAAGTGATTTCATGTTCCATGAGAAAATTATTTTTTTGTATTTTTAAAATACAAAAATGCAGTAGTTTATTTGATGGAAATGTATTTTTTGTATTTTTAAAATACAAAAATGCAGTAGTTTATTTGATACATTGCATGGCTGCTGTATTTTGTATTTTACTTTGATACAAATACAATTAGGGCATTTGGTATTTTATTTTAAAATACATTTTGATGTATTTTTGTCCATTCCTGCCTATGTGCATTCAAGCTTTCCACGATTCCTATAAAACACCAAACAACACTCAAATGCACCAAACAATTCCACAGACCGGGCTAATAAGGAAATATGTGTGTGTGTAGGGGGGGGGGGACAGAAAGCATACAGAGGATACATCACTATTTCAAACCGTTTTACTTTCGCGGGACGCGTGTTCACACTGATTATTGGTCAGCGTGGACCCTGATATTTGGGGAGCATTTCAATCAGTGGGTTTTTGTTGATCTTGTTCATTGTTCTGTAATCATCATTGGTTACCAAGGTTACTCAGTAGCCATACTCTTTGGATGATGTTTCTCTGAACCCCCAGAGCACGAGTGGGGTTGATAGAACTGATACATCCCCTGCATGCACACTGCCAACTGGCCACATACGCTCTTTGTTCCGGACTGGGAGCCCGTCAGTCTGGCCCATGGCTCAGTTCAAAAAGGACAAGGACTGCAGCTTGCAGTCCTGCTGTCTAAATGCAGGCCTTGTGGGTGGGGGTCTGATTCCCACCATGCATAAAAATACATCACATCGGCCTATATGTAACATTTTCAACCAATACTTTTTGTAGACCAAACTGGGACTATTTGAACGTCTGATTGGCATGATAACTGCACAGACGCCACCCCCTACCAACGGACAAATTGTTATGTGTTCATGAACTTCTTCTTTCTGGTGGCGATGGGTGTGTGAGTGGCATAAGATCAAGTAGCTAGGCCCTGATGCAGAATGTAGGCATGCAGGCTAATAAGACGCACCGGAGCCTCGAGGCTGCCAAGAATCGTCTCGTCCGCTCGCTGTAATAAATAATAAGAAAAAATGGAGAACACTGTCTTTGCGGTTCGGTTGCCTGCCTCCGCGACTGCTACTCACCGAGTTGGACCGAAATAGTTCTTTGTCGCGGCCCCATGGGAGCCGCTGTGGATCCGGACAGTAGGCCATGTGGCAGCTGGCAGTCGGCTAATCACCAATCGCGACGCGGGCCCAATGCAGGCTAATGGAAATGTAGATAAGGTGCTATGGACAAATTAGAGGTGGGATGTATAATGAGAGATGTGTGCTATCTTCTGCTGACCGGGCAACGCCAGCGTGCAAAGAGAGATGGGCCATATCTTGAATGGGGGAATAATGGGAAATAATTATGTCGCATTGTAATGAATTAACAATCGTCTTGCTTCGTAGCGATGTAGATGGCGTTTGTCATGCAGCGAATCACGTGCCCTTGTCAGTTTTCACTTGGGTTCAGGAGAACACTTGCTGGCGGTAGTGAATCTGTAGGCGGCATAGTCTCTCTCTCTCCCTCCCTCCTCCACGCAAAGAAAGAAAAATAAATGATGCTTTGGTCTCTCGCTCTCCCTCTCTCTCTCTCTATAAGTTATGGGAAATCTCATCGTGGGTGTCAGCAGTTTCTCGTCTATTATAGCGTCTGAATCGAAGCCCCCGCCTCCAGCTGACACTTAACAAGGGTAGGTGAGCTTCTCTCTTCTGGCTGAGTTGCTGTTGCTCATCTGCCGAGCACTCCCGCCCCTAATTCCTCTCTAATGACGGCAGCGCTACAGCGCGGCTCGTTGACGGGCTGGAGGCGTGTGCCTGTCGGCCTGTGTACGAGGCAGGGGCGCTCGGCAGGTGGCAACATGTGTTGCACCCCGGCTGTAATCAGGCTAGCGCATCAGTCGTTGTCCCGGCAACATGGCTGTAAGACGGGTATTGGGCTCTTTCCCTATCGGTGCCCCCCATGCTTATTGGTCAGTACAGCATGGGGGGGCTGTGGGTGGGGGCATGTTGGCTTGGTGCAATGATTGTATCTCTGTGGGGAATCTGGGGATGTGTCTGTCTGCCTGCCTGTCTGTCTGCCGGACTGTCTGTTGTGACTGGCACCCGTCTGCCTGCCTGTAGACTATCTGTCCATGTGTCTGCAGTCTGTCTACCTGGCTGCCTGCCTGCCTGAAGCCTGTCTGTCTGCCTGTCTGTCTGTGGCAGTGTGTGCTGCACGCCTGCTGCATATATAGTGCATATATGTGACGGTGGTTAGCGTTGCGTTTCGTCAGCGGGGCGCCGTACGTTGCCTCTCGGCTGCAAGGCAGAGCATTGATGTGGCTGCCGAGGTTCAGCGTATGTTTACCTAGCCTGAGGAGGCGTGCCACAGGACGGAGTTCAATAATAATAATGAATGAGCACGGCTATCGCAAATACCCTTTGAAATGTCAGGCAACACAATTGCACAGTTTTGTTGTAGCCTGCACGAGCAAGAGTGCACCGGTGACGATACAATGTTGAGCAAATGATTGATTGACTATGTTGAAAAGTGTGATAATAAATGTATTGACGTTTTCTTTTTTCAAGGCTTGAGATGAACAGCACAATCAGGGGATTGTGCTGAGGGATGAAGGCTTCAAACGGAGCATCTGATCAAGGTAATTAAACAATGCTAATTATGCTTTTTAATCAAACCACTAATTAACTCTACTCTAGCTAGAGCGAGATAACGCCAAATTGCTTTATCATATAAGGCATGGAGGGTGATGCGGAGATTCCAGCGGTGCCTTCTGTGTTTGGGTGCAGCCTGGGTCCACGTGTAAGAGGAAACGGCCCTATTTAATCTTCATGGAATATAATGGCTAAGGTCGCTATTTACCTCAAGCTGCGCTTCATTTAACTATGTCTGCACTGCAATTAAATACATCTTCTCAGAGACTCTTGGTTGCCAGGCAACGTGCATGGGCCCGAGCCGCGTTATAACAATCTAGTTATCGAGTTCCGCTTCCCCTTAAGGCCCCGACACTGACGGTTCACATCTGAGGAGTGCGGTGACATCACTGTCTTTTGACCCCAACAAAGCCAATCTGCAAAATTGGAATCTGCTCTGGGGTTTACTGCTGGTTAACAATGGTGTGGGGCTGAGAGCTTCATTTCAAGTGAGGCAGATTTCCTTTGTGATTTGTGTACGGAAGGAATACTTCCCATATAATTGGATATGTGCGGCCCTGAAGAAGTGGTTCTAATATCTTGTCGAACAGACGAACAGAAAAGCACCATTCAATAAACCGGAGTGAAAAATTTCCCAAGTGAAAACGTACAGTATATCCAGAAATCATCCCCTCGATTCTTTTCGACAGATATGAACACGCGTCAAGAACAAGTTCCTCCTTGAAACATATTTCTCATTCTTTTGCTCCTGCCTTCATCCAGCAAGAGCCTTTTCTACAGCGTGAGCTCTCCCACCTACATTACATGCATGCTCAGACAATTGGCCCGGAGCCAGCCAGCCAGCCAGACCGACATGCTGGCTGGAGGCTGGCCTGGCCTCCTGCAGTCCAGCCAGAGAGACTGGTATAACAGGGTCCAACCGACGCCACTTCCCCGTTCGATCTTTGGAAGGAGGGGGGTGGCTTTTCATCTTTTATGCAGACCAGAACAACCCAGCGCTCCATGCAAGTCAATGGGAAGGTCCACAGATATCACCATAAATTGGTATTTTCAGTATAATTCCAGTATTTTAAAATTTACCAAAGTTAAATTGACTTTGGTAGAGTTAGCTGTCCGGGCACTGCCTTGCTGTCTCACACCGGTTAAAGGCAGGGTTAGTTCGGCTAACTTCGAGCTAAAAACAATATCCCTCTGCAGCACCAGCCCCACACATTGAAACACATTGTGAAGCAAAGCGTAGTACTCTGGTAGTACTACGGCGGAGATGTTCTGTGAATTTGATGAAAAGTGTCTTCGCTTACAATTAGCTTGCAATAGCTGGCTATATCTTTACATTGAGTGAAAACGGAGAGATGTCATCTCCAGGTAACACCCTGCCCTCGCCATAAAGAAATACCCAGCATCAAAGCTTTGTATGACAAACAGGAGGAGCTTTGTGTTTACGTTTAGATCTAGGAGAAGGAGTAACAGGTAGACCATTGTGTGGCCTACCTGCAGCGGTGCAACATGGATACCTCATGTGTGCATGTGTGCTACATTCTGCAGTTCCTCCGATGGCCACTTGAGGCTGGCTGCAGACGGGAGTCAATTCCCATAGACTCCCATGTTAAAGGTGTAGTGGAGAATTGTAGATGTTTGTAGCCCAGTTTTAATCCTCAGCTACAAACAAATAGCTTTAGATGCTTCCAGATTCAGATGCAGATTTGTGTTTCTGGTGACACTCTACTGCAATTGAGGAGAACATCTTTAAATTGACTGTAGAGAACTTTATGGAACAAGCAACCTTGGAGCAACCTTGTTGCTTTATATCTATAATGTTCAAATAAAATGTCATATTAGTTCAACTTGTATTATAACATCTTCATATTATTATTCACTGTGGAAGTGCAGAAAAAAAACACTTTTATTTTCAAGTTCGGACTACATTGTAATTTAACCAAGTCGAACAACAAGTTCACAGATTTACCACCAGGAAGAAGAAGAATTTCACCTTGTACTTGTAAAGGTATGTAGAGCTCAAGCAGAAACGGCTTTAATCTAAATCATGTTCCTTCTACTATTTACTCAAATGTCAATTACAGCTTCTTCCATCCAGGTTTATTTCAGGGTTATCAATTAGACTGTGTGATCTTTGACTGTGACATTTTCCTGTGTGGCTTTGCAGCACTTTAACCAATAATGAGAAGTGAAACATGAGAAAAAAAACCTGAGAGATTTAAGAGAAATCCCTTTTTAAACAACTTCTTTTATCAGCAGACAATAGAATAAAGTAGAATAGGGTAGAATTGAATAATACCGTATAGTAGGATGACAGAGGAGCCTTGTTAGAGCCATGCAATCTCCAGCAAGCAGCAGGAAATAGCATTAAAGCTGTATCTCTGAGAGCGTCTACGTTAAAGGGGTAATCATCGATTTTAAGCTAATACCCTTTTTGTAAAATTCAGATAAAATCTCCCCGCGGTCCGCTAGCAGCCTGTTCTGTGTGCGTGTGCATGTGTGTGCACACCTAAAAGATAATCAGGTGTTGCTACACAGCCCTGCTTCTGTAAATGGGAACATTAATAAAGTGGTGCAGACCGCACCACTCAACACTATCCCATCCTTGGTAATGTGTTTCCAATGGGGTGCAGCTTCTGAGGGAGGGAGCACTCTATGGCGTTGAAGCGATGGAGTGTAAACATCAACAATATATCTTCAGCATACTCCACCTGTAAAGCCCTTGTGGTTGTCCAGGGTGAGCACAGTTAAAATAACACAGAGGAAGTATCCTCATGACCAGATATGATAATATATAGCCTGCAGTGCAAGGTGCAACGTTTTCATGAATAAATGTCAGTTTTGCTGCTATTTATAGATAATCGAGGCAGTACAACAATCATTCGGCCTAACTGCCCTTTCATGAAAGCTTCTCCATTTTCAGTTCCATAATCTGGTGTCTAGGTTTGACATTTGCAGGGACATGGGTTGTCAAACAGCAGTGGCTGGTCCTAGCAGATGGGAGAGGCAGAGTACTGTAAATAGAGTATAGTGCCCACCACAGGCCCCATGCAACATCATTAATCTGCAGATAAATGTTAACTTTCTTGCTAATATGTAAATTATTTCAAAAATCAACAAAGACACAAATATATATAGAAACGTCCCAGTTTGAAAACCCTACACGTTGAAACAACGAAGGCAGTCCATATGAAAACCCCGTTTGCCATTGGGAAATAGTGTTTGATCCAGAATTCCATATTTGGGTGTCAAACAACGTACGACTTCTAGCACTCTCACCAAGTTCAAGATTATAGCTTGTGAGATGGAAAACTGGATACTGAAAGTGCACTTTACATGTCTACAGAAACAGACAGCCCACCATTATTTAGCCATTATTGACTTATTTTAATTGTCACATGCTCCTTAGCACGAACAGCCCTTCAGGCCAGTCTGTGGAGGGAGATTGTTTCAACAGGAACGCCTTCGCTATCTCGTCTTCCCTGAGGTAAATTGGCTGCCAGCCAGGCGGGGGAATCTATCTGGCCTAAATGAAGACTGAGACAAAACAGACGGGCTTGTCAATTTGTTCCCAATATCCTGGTGAAACGATGCTCCCTGACCTGTCCACTTCAATCCCACACACTATTAGGGGAATCTCAATCCATGCAGGAGCGAGAGCTATTGTTGGAGGGACCCTCTGTCAGGACGTCATTGGTGTTTGAGGTTTTATTGTGGCTGTATATATAAAAAATGCAGCAACAGCTTTTCCTGGGCCGACAACATTCACCGGGAGACGTTTATTAGGTTGGGGGTAGGGGATCGGGAGTCCAACTGCCGTGCATGGTGGATTACACACTTACTTTGCGGCGTGTACCTGTCGGGGCATTTTCTCTTTCGCTCAGATAAACGCTATTGCCGCTCGCGTCCGCCTTTTCACTCTGCTGTCGGAGACGTTCTGGCGGTTTGGCGACCGTCACCGGCGATTAGAGCAGGAGAGGGATGGGGCCGTTCTTCGGGAACACCACTGATATTAACGCAGACATTGTAATTTAAAGGCTTTCGTAACCCGCTGGCTATCGGTTTGCCGGCGTTGCCTGGTTTTGCAGCTACCCTCCTGACATTGAGCGGAAGCAATCTGCTGTTTACCTTGATTTGTGTGGGCCTGTTTGACTGGGCAGCACGCCGGCACAGGCCGAGATGAATGACCTCATTCGATCCAATTCTCTTGTCCTCTCTGTAAGTGAAGCTGGTAAATAATCACAAACGTGGGTGTCATTATGTGCCACGGGTCTTTAGCCCCCCCCAACCCTGAGCTAAATTAGATACTTTTATCTCAATTGTGTCTCCAGATGCCAGACAGTGAGGCACAGAAGGTGAAGATACACCAGATTATTAATGTGACCTGGAAGGATATCACTTAATGCACTGGTACTCAAATGTTTTTGGCTTATATTTATAATAAAAACCATGTAGAAAATGGAACTGCTTGGCGTTTAATATAGATAGATATATATAGATTAAACTTTCCAATCAGCGTCGTGTTGATAGCCATACAGGCGTGGTTTAGATGTGCCGATAGCAAAACCGACCAGATAGGTCATCCAATCAACTGCCAAGTATTTTTTTGAAGGTACCCGCCCTTCACAAACAGTTTCAAAGTACGACTTCCCAGATTGACAACAATTCATCTTGAATGTCAGGTTAACCATTTTCTGGACTCTTAAACATAAGATGTTATATTGTTCTATATGAAATGTATTTTTCTATATTGAAAAACGGAAATACTGTAAGATCAAAAGCAAGTAAATGATACATTATTACCTTTTCAAATGGCTGCAAGAGAAAACCAATTAGAATTTAATTGTCAGACGGGGAAATTACAAGTAAGATACTTGTAATCTCACAGAATTGTCATGTACTGTACTGTAAACCCTCTGTTATACCTCTATGCTCCTCTGGGGGTACATTTGAGAGACCGTGGCTTATCTTGGAGAGTGTGGGCCCAGTGGGTAATGCTTCACGGTCTGTTCTGTTCTGTGGGGTCTGAGGTGGCATTATGCTCGTGTGACGCCATCCTCCAGATCATCGCCGTCGCGAGTGTCTTTGTGCGAGGGTCAGCAGCAGCTCGGGCTTGGAGAATGTCTCAGAGCTAGCGGTGTGACAGAAGCGTTACATAATCTATCCAGGTTCATCCATCGCTAGGCTATTTGTGTCGAGCTGCTTGACGTACGCTGCTCTCACTGTGGAGAGAGGAGTTAATGGCTGGATTGGTAAAGCAGCAACAATGCTATTTAATCATGGGGGGGATGTGCTTCATCCTGGGGTCCACATGCATCAAAGCACAGTTGAGGCTGTGAGGAAACAGGTACCAAAACACATTTCTAGCTAATTATTCAAAACTTCTTTTTCAGTTTCTCTCTATTTTCTGTTTCCCCCGAAGGCACTGGAGACCACTTCTTCTGATCTCAAGACCTCATTTCAAACCAACAAGTGCTCAAATAAGGGAAAGAGAAGCAAAGACAATTAAACGGGGAAGGTGAGCATTAATGGTGGTCGGCATTTGGTGGGTCAAAGGTAAAGTCTTGCAAGTTAAATACACTTTTTGTCAAATTCGTGCATGTTGAAAAAATGCCACCGCGGAGCAATGCTGTTTTGATTTGAGCCCGAACTTAGCAAGAATGACTGACCCTTGCCTTCAAGTCTTGAGTGATCACTGAGGTCATAATCCACCTGTGTAATGACACAAGAACTTCCACTAGATGGCCCTTGTACCAAGCTTTGGTCGCTCTCTGAGCCTTGAACCTCTCTGTAGGTCTGACGCCAACAGCCTATAATTCAGCCAGGGTCTAAAACCTCACACAACTAACACACCCGCGTGTGTGTAGTATAGGCAGGGGTCTGGCAGCCGGAGTGGTACACTTAACACCCAGTTCTAGGTGAACATCAAATGTGTGAACGCCAAACATGCTCAATCACTCCGGTTTATTAAACGGCACGCGTCAGACGGGCAGAGGCTGTTCATTTAAATAATGGAGAGGCGGCGCGTGCTAAGCTAAAAGCAGCACCGCTGTTGTTAATAAAAATAAGAACATGATGGAAGAGGGGGCACAGTGTGTTCTCTGCAGAATGAGGAAGCGGTGCGTTCAGCAGACTGTGTCACACGCCATCTTTACTCCCTGCTGCTGGGAAAGGAGCGGCCGGGGAGGATGAGACACTCTCCCCTGCCGACAAACAACTGCTGACTGCTGTTTCCCCGTGAAGCCAAGACACTTGGCGTCATGGGTGTTTCTCTTTTAGTGGGGTGGGGGAGGTGGGTGGGGGGGGGGGGGGGGGGGGTTTTA
>JAODOY010069271.1:0-16362 GCA_025399855.1 Forbesichthys papilliferus
AAATGCCCACCAAGTACTTCCAGGAACTATTTTTCAGTAGGTTTTGCCTCTCCATGAACCATATGACCATTGACAATTTTGAACTTCCGTTGTCGTAACTCTGTTATTTCCATGGCTCTGTTCTGACCTAACTGGTACAGCAAAAACAAAAAGCAGCAGGTTTACCTTTATCATCCATCCTTTCTTGAGACAGTGACTCTACTGTAAAGGCCAACACCCACTGAAGGATTCAACGCACATCAAGAGACACCAGTGTGTCAATTTATCTTCTCACCGTTATTAAAAGTGCATTCCATGACGCGCCGCAAAATGACGCCACCAGTGGGTGCTGGCTTTAAGTGATGAGGGTCAAATCAAGAAACTTTCCCCCCTGTTTATTCCCCCTAGGAAGGGGACCAGCGCTGGGTGAGGACAGCCGGCAGTGCACTGCGTGTCCTGAACTCTCTCTATGGTCCCTTCTCTAAGGTCTACGGAATTGGACGGTATGCCAAGGTCAGATAAATGTGTGCGCATTCATGACGGGTTTTGACAGCAGCTATGGTACAGGCTGTTGTGCACAGTGAATGAATGGTTACTGTGTTTTGTGGCGCTGATATCAGATGGTATGTAATTCATGGAAGAAGCAAGTCGACGAGGTGGAGAAGAAGATCCAGGAGGCTGATATTGGAAATGTTGTCCTTATAGATAGAGGTGTGGCACTTTATTTGTCTGTTTCTGTAGATCTGTACACCATCTAGCTCAGTTTGTAACAGACTGTTTGTTATTTGACCCTCCCTGTTGACAATTGCATTTTCAGATGTAGACTTTGTTACACCCCTGTGCTCCCAAGTTGTCTACGAGGGACTCGTCGATGACATATTCAGAATAAAATGTGGTTGGTGCTGTAATTTCATCCATTGAACTGTCAGATGAAGGTTTGGTGTGTTGTATGCGTGCTTTTGTGTATCCTATGTTTTCTCAGATTCCCAAATTTAAACAGTAACAGATTGAGAATAGCCTGTAATATTTGTTTTGTATTTTCATATGACAATAATAAGACAAAAAGTCTCATCTCATTATTTGTAGGATGTGTGGAGTTAGGGCCTGAAGTGACCTCCTCTGACAAAAGTATTAAAGTAATGCTGAACTCTCAAGATAAGGTAAGGCAGAGTACACACTCTTAAAATAGTCCTGAGACAAGGTAACTTGCCTTGTATTGCATTTAATCAGGAGTTTTTTTCTAGATAAATCAACAAATTAAACAACCTTGTGGCCTTTCTGAACATAGGTGATTGGGTTCAAGGCATGTGGTCAAGTGCTGCTGTTGCAGTTACTGCAATTGCAAACCACATGGACATTTAAACCAATTATATAGCTATCCCACCTGATTTGTGTAGAAATATGAGATGCCCACTCGACCAGTGGTCCAAGAGGCCTATCTCAAACAGCTTTCCGTCATTAGCTTTCTGATCCTAGAGTGACTAAATGACAGCGAGAACATCATTTCCCAACATTTTTACACAATTTTGCTTGTTACTATAGTTTAAAGGACAAATGATATTCCATTAAAATGCATTTAACAATAAACTTGACAAATGACAGCTGACTCTACATGTATTTAATGAATTCTGACCTTGTACATTTGTACAATTGAAGTTAAGTAGCACCCCTCTTAATACATTAAAACATCTCTATTTCAGGTATTCGGTGAAATAAGAAATGAGCATTTCTCTAATGTGTTTAGTTTCCTCAGCCAGAAAGCCAGGAATCTACAAACAGCATATGATGTGAGTAAAGAGAGCCTGAAGAGAGATTTACATTTTGATTCTGTGCATATCTCCAAAGAATACTTGACATTACGGTGGCTTAACTAACTACAGTAACCGTCTTTTAGTTATAATTTTGCTTTTGTTTTTACAGAAACGAAGTGGGATGGACATCAAACAGATGAAGACATTTGTGTCTGAGGAATTAAAAGGGTTAAAACAAGAACATCGTTTGCTGACTTTACGTAAATGTCACGTTTTACTGTAGACTGAAGCAAATCAACTGTTTCGTGTATAGTATCTATTTCATTATCCCACTGAATACATCTCTTTCAGATATTGGCGCTAGCGAGTCAATGATGAAGAAGAAAACAAAACAGGACTTTCAGGAGATGTTGAAGACAGAACACTGTAAGATGTTAAAATGTGTTGCCTACTCAAATACGATAGCTTTTTGCAGCTTTAGGGCAGTTCTTTGGAGGTCAGTCTGATAAAGTATAAAGTAGATGTCGTCATCACTGCTAACTTGTACCTCGCTGAGCTTACATAGGAGCTTAGCTCCCATTTATTAGCTCTCTTTTTAAACTATTGAATTTTGAACTCTAGAGTGAGATGTAAACTACTGTATGTAAACATATATTGTATGTTTTAATTTTTAAAGAATATTGTATTGCCGTCTTATTATTTCTTTAAATCTGGCAGCCTTACTGGAGGGGTTTGACATTCGTGAATGTATTTCCTTCATTGAAGAGCATATTAATAGACAGGTGAGTTTAGTACAGTTCAGTTCATGAAAATGTAACAGAAAATCTGTAATTTTCCTTCATTTATTCACTTCTCATTTTTTTTTAGGTCTCCATGTTGGAGAGCCTGAGACTCCTTTGTCTTCTGTCTCTAACGGAGAATGGTGAGTCATTTTAAAATGAACAGTTTCACTTTTATCTATTTATTTATTTATTATCCCCATGATGCAAGTAAAAAAAAAAAAAAAAGAAATAAACGTTTTTTTACAGGACTCTTGCCAAAAGATTACCGGTCATTAAAAGCACAATTTCTACAGGTAAACCTTTTAAGGGACACTCCTCGCTTGTGTTGTAGTCTGATATGTTTAACATAGTTTAAACTGTCCTACTTTAATATGCTTGCAGCATGCGGCTAAGTAAAGATATAACCTAAGTTCTTATTGGCTCTTTTGGGGGGAGGGGTGTGATATGTGCATCCAACTGCCATAGTTGGCTTAGAATTCTTCCATGGAGCTCCATTAATAATTCCCCAAGTGGCATGTCTCCTCTATACGGTGTCTCTGGTGTAACAGTGTGTGTGCTCTGCTTGGCCCTGACAGAGCTATGGTGTGGACCACCTTCTCACATTTGCCAACCTGAAACGTCTTGGGCTGCTAATGGAACAGCAGCCAGGGGAGACGTTGACCGTAATGGAGAGCAAAGTGGGCAAACTGGTCAATGACAGAACAGCAGGTAGTTTGCTATTTGAGGTTTGTCTGCGTCATTCTTACGGCTGTTGGATCCACACATTGCACACCTGATGTCTATTTTATAGGAAAGCTGACCGATGCCTTTTCCTCCTTGGCAAAGAAGAGCAACTTTAGAGCTTTGAGTAAAAAGCTGAGCTTGGTATGTGAACAGAATTATGAACAACAGTATTTAAATAGATATAATATTTGAAGAGCTGTGTGAATACGTTAAATTGCAATAGCATTAAATCAGAATGTCTTTTTAGTCAAATTAGTAAGTAAATGCAATATACCAGTATAGAAACTTGTCGTTGACATTGTCTCCAAAGATTAGCACATACGCTACAGTGAATGACTACAAAACATTGTTTCACATTATCATTGTTTTTGTTTTGTAGGTACCCAAGTCGGATGAAGAGTATGACTTGCGTGTTCCCAGAGACATGGCCTACGTCTTTAGCGGGGCTTACATCCCGCTAAGCTGCAAGCTCATTGAACAGGTATGTGAACTTGCAACTGTGACCTTGATTTATTGTGAAGACTTGTTTTGTACAGTACAATTACCCTTTTTTATGTGGTTAATCTGTAGGTGTTGGAGCGAGATGGCTGGATAGGCCTTGATGAAGTCACTAAACTGCTGAATGGAAGTGAATTTGTTGTCACAGGTAAGATAACACTCTATAATGACTTGACTTTTGTTCAGGGCTAAGCATCTAAGTGTACTGGTAATATTTCATGTTTTGTAAGTAACTAATGCAAAACTACAATCTTATCCATGTACATTATGCATGTATATAAAACATAATTTAATGTTGTTGATTGTAAATGTAATATTTAACTTTTCTTTCATCAGGAAGCAATGGAGCCAACATGAGACCAAACACTGATTCACAACGTGTGGTTCTGGTCATGTTTCTTGGTGGCTGTACATTTTCTGAGATCTCAGCTTTACGTTTCCTTGGTAAAGAGAAAGGTAAGCATTGTTTAAATAAAATGATTGTGTTTGGTTGTCCTTTTAGCTATTAACTGAAGTTAAACATTATTTTAAACATGTACGGTGTGTATATACTGTATATTAAAGAATACTAATATATTACAATTTATAACAGTATAATCTATATAAAGATTTTATGTTTGCTTTTCTAGGTTATACATTTATTGTGGTAACCACTGCGATCACCAACAGTGCAAGACTTCTTGAGGTGTTGTTGGATAACCACATATAATATCTTTGGGAAGCTTAATGGACATGTTTTAAACCTTCCCAGTTGATTCAAAGACACAGACCATTGCCACTACGGCTGCTACAACATGTACATAATATAACATTCCAGCTCAAACATTCTGTATACAGTAAAGCGCCATATCCAACACAAAGCTTGTATGTTTTGTTTGATGTTGAACTCAGGTGAAGTTTTGGTTTCCGAAAAGAGATCTATCTATCTCACACACACAGATTCACAAAAAGGAAAAAATAAACACTGCATATAAATACTGAAAAAAATTAAATATACATTTGAATAATGGCACATTTCACCTGCCTTCTAAAGAGCATTGCATATAGATATAGTTCTATACCTACAGTATTAAACCAAAATGTTATCTATATAAATGTTTATAAAACATATGCATATACAGTATCTACTATATAAAATATCATTCCCTTAAAGCTGCTTTAGTTGGGTAGGATTTGAGAGTCGCAGTGAGATAAAAGAAGGATATTTAGTAAATAAACCAACTAAAAACTCACCCCCTCCTCCTTGCTCTCTTCCCTCTGGAGCCTGATGGTCTGCCATTGTGAAGAACCATTGACAAACCTACTTGTACCTGTGTGTGTGTGTGTGTGTGCATTAATGTGATTGCCAGGCAAGGTAGATTCACCAGACCAATCAAGGACGAGGCCACGATTAATCAGAAATTCCTTGTTAGCTGGCAAAATCTAAACCGATTTTATGGAGGCAACTAGAGCATATGAAATATGGAAACGATCATCTCACGAGGAGCTGGCTCAATCTGCAGGCACAGGCCCAAAAACGTTGTGACAGGCAGCGTGTGAAGATGGGGCAAATGTGTGTCAGATCTCCAGACCATCAGCACTGGAGCCCTCACAGGGCTGTTTCCCATCCATCTTCTCCCTGTGTACACCAATGGCTGAACATCCATGCAGTTATCTGCTATCATGCTCCTGAAGTTTGCAGATGACAGTCATTGCACCAGTATGTCTACAGGTGTGAGTGTGACCGGAATAACCCAGAGACCTTGATGCTCTCAAAACATTTGGATTTGCCTGTTGCTGCTACATGCTGAATATTTTCCATACTGAATGTTTCTTTATTATTCTATATTGTATATTTACTTACTGTGTATATATTTTAATGTATATTAGGATTGCACATGTTGTTATGCTATATTCTGGTTTTATAATCTAGCTAATTGCACCAACTACATCACATTCCTTTTATCTGCAAACGTTTTAAAATGTATTTGTTTGTTTTTTTTGTTCAACTTTACATACTTTGGTTAAACATAATATACCACAATGTCCAAGCCAATGCCTGCCTGTGAACAACTGAATAAAATGTGAATTTAGAATAAATCGATTATGCCATACATGTTTTACTAATCTCACAGTTATTAGGCAAATGTTAAGAAAAACAGTGGAAAACGGTGCCTACTGTTTGGCTTAGTAAACCATCTAGAAACCAGTTTGGTTTCTGTTCCATTATGTGATGTTTGACAGTCAAAACGCCCATGGTAATGAACACACCCAAATCACCAGGGGTACATTCACTAAACTGAACCTGTAGTGAACTTTTTGAATTGAACGACACGTTAATTTAGCAATGTTGACTGATTCAAATAATAACATCCAAAATGTGATCACGAATATGTAAACAGAAATTCAGTCCACGATTCAATTAGATTCACGTATATTAACATAGCCTACCTAACAATTAGGCTATATGTATTGAACGCACGGCCTGCTGTAACGTCTGAGGACAATGCATCAACACATGCGCAGTTTGCACAACCTCAGAACTAGCCAATCAGAGAGAAGGTTCGTTTTGGATGCGTATTTTTGAATCTCAACAACTGACCAGTGGAGATCACATCGACTATATAACGCGTCGTTGGTTAACTTTGGTTGTTTATACATCTAATTGGATTTACAGCAAGGCACAATCTGGGCTTCAACAATGAGAAAGAGGTGATGTTTAATATAACGCTACTATTTTCAATTTAACCCAAAAAAACGACTGCGTTAACTGAGGACAAATTTAGATTTACAGTAGACTATGGTGGTGTGCGTACGGCACGGTATCAAAGGAAAATGTTCATGATTCAGCCCTACATTGTACTATTGTATACTGTAATGTACTACTATTCGTAATTACAGTAGCAGTTCGTTAACTCAAGTAAATAGATGTAATATTTTTATTTTTGATGTGTTGATCAGTTGTTTTGTTCTGTGTACTGTAGTGAGGTGCTCGCAGCTGAGTCTGTGGCCTGCTTGAATAAAGCGCTATGCCATCTAAAAGATATTTGGGAAGAGATTGGCATCCCAGAGGATCAGAGGCTACAGCGAACAAACGTAGTTAAAAACCACATCAAGGTATTGTTTCCGCTACATAATCGATATGCGTTGATTTGCTATGTGCACCTGTTTGGTGGATTAGGCTATGACTGTAAATGCTCCCATTAAAGTCGTATCGCCAGAAGACGGTTTTAGAACAAATAAACAAAATAAGGATATAGAAACGGTACTGATTAAAAGCGAACATGACCTAACCTGCAGACTGTCAACTCAAAGCAGAACGTTTGCTTAATATGATAAAATGTGTTTACTTTCTTAATTATTCCTAATTTAAGGGTTTGCTAGATATGATGGTTGCTGAGGAGGTGTCTCTGAAGAAGCGACTCATGAGCAGCATTGAATTATGCCGCCAAGAAACAGAAAAGCTCTGCCTGGAACTCAAGTTACCTGTGTTTGAGGTACCTGAATAATAGTGTGCCTATGCAAAAACCATCATAAGTATAGTATTCTTAATGTTGTAGGTTTCCCCTCCACCACCCAAGGGAAATCACCGGCCATAAAATGCTAAAAAATGTATTTTTAACCAATTTTGTTAATGGGGTTTCATTTACTCAAGCATGATAGATATTTTAGTTGATCAAATGGTCAGAAATAATTTGAGGAAAATGTATAGATTTATGTCATAAGGTAAGTCATTGCGTTTACTGTACGCATGTTGTGCATATTCAGCCCGCCAAAAGGCCGATTCTGAACTAGGCAAAACAATGGCTTCAAAAGTGTGTGGTGTGTGTGTAGGAGGAGCGGGGCATCAGCATGCTCCAGCAGGAGAAGAACATCCGCACGCGTGTGGAGGTGCTTATGAAGGAGAAGAACCAGCGCGTGCAGCAGCTCAAGACCCTACTGGAGCAAGACCAGGACCTGTGTGACATCCTGTGCTCCGTTCCCTACGTCATCGACCCAGACTCTGTCCCGTCTCTCGAGCAGCTGGAAGACCTCCACCAGCACATTGCTGCTCAGACTGCAGAGAAGGTGGGTTGTTGTTGGCGGTGACTTGTAGCCTACTGCTCACGGCATGACTGTATGGCTTGCTTGAAAATGTCATCCTGAACGTCACCTTGTGGAGATAACCCAGACATAGTCAGGTGTTTCCACCTAGGTTCAATAATATCACTTTAAAATGATTTTAGAGATACACATTTAGTGTAATTTGATAGAAATGTCAGGTATCCATCAGGCGTCATTCAAAATGCACTTTGAGAAAATCTGTTCTGGTTAATAGCTCACGCCTCTGCATACATGTTTTACATTTTATACGCTACCTGAAGGTTCTGACCAATCAGGACTTTGTTTTCTTGATTGGTTCAGTGACACTACCTTGCCTGTCAAATTTGGCTTCTTGAAATGTAAATAAATACAATTAAAACAAATTTAGACAAAGATAGCTTTCCTTGCAACTCTCAAATCCTACCTAAGAGCATATTTAAAGAGACACTCTTTACATGGTTCCCAAGAATATTCCGGATATGGAAAGTCAGAGAATTGGATAATGTTCTTTCATTGCCTTGTTTCCATTCAATATACGTAGGTCATGTTCATTCTTAGAGTGCGAACCCTGTCCTAAAGTATAGTTGTATGTAAATTATCATGAAATATTTTCGCTGCAAAGATTCAAACAAACTGTTATTTAGGTTCCCAAGGCTCTCTAATTAAATCAAGCAATGTATCTTGTGGGTTATTTGTAGAAGACCAACAACCGTTTCCCCTTGATAGGTCTCAAGCAACGGATGTGTGTATCCATGTGATAATGTGTTGAGGCAGTATAGACTTTTAATTGGGACGTCTCCTTTTGTGTGCTTCCTTCAGTGGAGACGCCATGCTGAGTTTGTAGACGTCAAGAAGCAGATCATCTTGTGTATGGAGGACCTGGATCAGGTCCCAGAGACCAGCTTCGAGAAAGACGTTGTTTGTGAAGAGGAAGAGGCCTTTTGCCTTTCCAGGGAGAACATTACCTCTCTCAAGCTTCTGCTTTGTCAGGTAAGGGTCTTTACACACATATGACCACAGTCTCCTTGGTTAGCATCCCGATGTACATCGTGGCTCCCATTCAAATTGTCAAACAAAGGTGACTGTTTTCACAGTTTTCCATTTGCTTTGAGGTAACCGCAACCGTTTGTAGACGCATAAGCGGTCTGAGGAGGTAGTTTTTGGAATTTGACCAAAAGTGTATTAGCTTACAATAGCTGACTATAGCCTTTTGTTCATTAATGAAAACGCGTTCACCTCAGTTTGGCAAATTGCTAACGCACTGTGCTAACCGTGTGGCTGCCGTAGCTGGAGGAGCGCAAGGCGGAGAACGAGGCGACGTGCGAGATGCACAGAGAGAGCATCCAGCAGCTGTGGAACAGGCTGCAGGTTCCACAGGAGGAGCGGGAGCGCTTCTCCGTGCACATGGTTATGTCGAAGAAGAAGAACCTAGAGGCGGTAAGCTAGCGGGCCACAGTGATATGTCACCCGTGGCTTGCCAGTTATTGTCTGCACCCCAGCTCCGAGCCTGACCCCACCCACTGCACAACTTTAGAAAAATGCTAAAAGGTAGTCGATGAGCTGGGTGGGGCATTAACATATATTTTACCATTTTAATTTGATAACGCAGGAGTTGTGTTGGAAACCAGCCCTTAAGTGATATGACGTTTAGAGACATTTTCAGACCATAACACTTATTTTTGTATTTTTTCTTCTTTTGTCGATATTAACTCCAGCATTTGTGTCTCATCACAGGGGAAATCTATTACTGTATTTGGTTTACAGCTCAAAGAACGCATTTTCAGGCGCAGTTACACTTAAGTTGAATGTAGCAGCCACTTGGGCAAAACCTTTGAACGCACAATTCTCATTCTTTCACTTCATTGGCTCTTAGTACAATAAAGAAAAGATTATATTTGTTAGTTAGTATGTGTATGTGCAAACTGCCGGACTATATAATTCTTGACTGTTATAATTTCCATTGTTTATTACTTGACAAAGCTGTGTAGTCTTCTTTATGTATTTATTTGTTTAAAGATGGCCAATGCTAGTTTAATCTCCACTTACCGGTTGTCCGGGGGAACCAGCCAGTGCCGTTTAATCATTGGTGGTATTTAATGGTTGTATTACAGTTGCGGGCAGAGGTCCAGCGCCTTGAAGAACTCAAGCTGCTTAACATCCGCAACGTAACGGAAGCCATCCGAGCAGAGATCGCTGGGCTTTGGGATAAGTGCTTCTTTAGCACCGGCCAGCGGCAGGCGTTTGTGCCATATTTTAGTGGTGAGTTCCCCAAGTGTTTAGAGCTGATTTAATTTATAGGTGGATACTGAAGTTATGTACAGTAAAGCAATTCCTTTTTCCAATTCAATGTTTTGTTTTGTTTTTTTTCCACCAGGGGAGTTTACTGAAGACCTGCTAGCTTGTCATGATGCTGAGATCCAGTTTTTAAAGAAACATTATGAAGAGCACAAGGAGCTCTTTGAAGGTGTCCACCAATGGGAAGACAGCTGGAGACTGTTCCAGGAGCTGGAGGTGTGCTGTGCGCTTACCCTTTAACGTTTGTGGCAACGCCCCAGAAGCATTTGTTTGTGAATGTGAGGCGAAAGTAATGTAAAGCGCTTTGGATAAAAGCAGTCCATTTACCAATAAAGTGCTTTGGATAAAAGTGCTATATAAATGCAGTCTATTTACCATCCATTTACCATTTGCAACGAGCGTACATGATTGTGTTAATTAATATATATTTTACTTGTTTTTTTTTTCTCCTTCCTAGAAAAAAGCCAGTGATCCCACAAGGTTCACAAACCGAGGAGGGAATCTTCTCAAGGAGGAGAAACAACGATCTGAGTTGCATAAGAGCATTCCCAAGGTGTGCGACAAGTGAGCCTCTTGATGGTGATTGGTAACACGCTGCTCGGTAGTTATTAACCCTGCGTGTTGCGGTCTTCAGCTGGAGAAGAAACTGAAGGCCCAGATTGACGCGTGGGAGAGTGAGCAGGACCGGGAGTTCCTGGTAAATGGACAGAAGTTCCTGCAGTATGTGGAGGAGCAGTGGGAGCTGCACCACATAGAGAAAGAGCGGGAGAAACAAGAGAGGGTAGGAAGGCTGCTGAGCTCTGACCTTGGGCATTACTTTATTATACAAATATGCATTATGCAAATGATTTGGTTTGAAACTCCTCAAGCAAATGAATGATGAGTAGCCTGCAATCCTCTCTGCACTTCTTACATTATTCATAGGGTCACAACGGTCTCTACCCCCTCCCCCTAAAGCCTAAACGGTGGATCTATTATGCAATAAATGAGGGTCTATTTCTTATGTAGAGGAATCTGGTGTGACCTCTGTAACAAATCCCCACAGCAACTGAAGAAAAGCAAGCAGATCGAAGAGGACATGCTGTATGGAACAATATTGCGGACACCCACCAAACGAAGGTTCCTCGGTGCAACAACGCCAAATAAAACGCGAAAGGTAACGTGGCGCCTGATTTGTCAATCCACTTAAACGGCTTCAGTAAAAGTGTAAAAATAATTTGCCCCACCCACCTTTAACGTCATCGCTTTTTTTATAAATACCAGTTTAGCTGTGTGCATTAAATGGCGTCACTAACCAAGCTTCTAATCCTCTACTTTTTGTTAGCTTAATGCTACGTCTAGCATGTCTAGTGCGGCCTCTAACAGCACCATGCGCTCAGCCTACGGCGGAACTGTCTGTCGCTCACCTGCACCTCGGCCCCCACTCTCTGCCAATAAGGTGAGTCCTCTTTATCCCCGCCCCCTGATCTAACCTACTCACCTGTGTTCACAAATAATAATGAGTTATCGAATATTCTTGGAACTTTCCCTGAATTGTATGACTGGAAATTGTATTTAATGTGTAAATGCACTCTGGAAATTTGATCTGTGATGAGACGCATCAATGTTTGTGTTAATATTGACAATATTCGGTGTTTTTTTCTTTATTTATTTTTTTCTTCTGCATTTTATGGGCTAACATGTCATATCTGTTAAATCACCCCAAGAACCTGTCTGGTTTTCAATGGTACACTCAAATGTCATCAAATTAAAATGTGTTAATGCTAATGGAGGTCCCCTTCTCAGCCCCTCCCCTCACTCAGCTCCTTGACACATTTGGCACTAACCACTACAACACAATACTGTGTATATTATTATTATATTATACTTTAATATACATAAAGGTGCTTTTTTTTAAATTTAATTTTATATTTTACACCAAACATTAATATAGCACAGCAGAAAACAACTATATTCTATGTCCTTTTATTTGAAATTTAAACAAAAGTGGATCTAAAGAATTTTGTGCCACTAGATTGTCATACTAGCGGGCAATGAAACCCAATATCAGAGGATCACAGAGGGAGTGTGATGTCATTCTCTGCTCTACTATATTTTTACACAGAAAATGCTTGTTTGCTGCCATGTTCAAAGTGTGTGTGTTTGTCAGAAGTGTAAATTGAGCATATGACTCAGTATCTGCTCCCTCATTGGCTACTTTGCACAAAGTTGCACTTCAAATGTTCACTCCATATCAACTTGTGGGAGCAGAGTTAGGCTGACATCTGTGAGCTTTCTCTAGTGTCTGCTCCTCTGCCACTGGGTGGGATATATATATATATATAGATATAGATATAGATAGATAGATAAAAAAATCTGTTATTTATTAACTTTAAAACATTTTTTTTTTTTTTAAGTGTTTTAAACCTAAGACTGCTCTCCACTGAGCTGTGTACGTGTGTCCTGTGATTACCCGTCCACCCAGGCTGTGCCAGTGCGAACGCCAGTGCAGGGTAAACCTCCCCGCAACGGGCCGCTGTCGTGCAACAAGGAGAACGCGGGCCACGTGAGGGGGACCCCCATGGGTGGTGCGCTGCTCACCTCTGCCAGTCCACAGCGCCAATGCAGCATTACATCTGTTGCCAGCACCTATTCAGAATTTGTGGTAATTTTCATTTTGACTTCTACCCCCCTAAATGTCCTAGATGTTTTATGATGATGATCAACTGTCATTCATTTGTAGCACTTTTCATACAGAGGTTGCTCTCAAAGTGCTTTACAATTGAAGAACTGAGTGGTGAAATGGTATAATAGCATTAAATCCACAATAATGCAAAAAATGTATAAGGGACAGGATATTACGAATGAGATGGTGCATGATAAATACCCTACGGTAAAAATTAGACTATGATTTGTTGATGAAAGAAATGCTAATTATTTACATTTATGTTGTAGAAGGACTTGATGAGCACTGAATCTGTACAGACAAGGTGTGTTTAGATTGCCAACAGTCAGTGTGATAACTTAAACTAAGCTACACTAAAAATGGATATTGCATGCACATTTATTCTTTAATTACCTAGCTGATAATGACTGTCAGCAACTGGCTTTTAATAATCAGAAAGACTTGCCAATTTGAACTTAACAGTAGATTTAATGTCTAAATGAAAGGATGGTTTAAGTGCAACAATATTTTTCTAAATAATCATTCCTATTCCTCAATAGTTTTTGGGCAATGGCTTTCTGACATCTAGTCTAATCTGCTTTTAGCATGATAACATAACTTGTTAGCATAGGAGAAAAGCATCTACACTTTATAAAAGATACAAATTAACTTTTATCTTTTTAGAAAAATACAATTGACTATCCTTTATCTCCTGTGGTAGTCAATGCATTTTTTCTTTTTTACAGCGAGACCTATCTAAGACCTCTAACACTAAGAGCAAGCCAGCCGTCCTAAACTCCACCATCACCCACATCTGACCCGGTTGACTGGTTTGCATTAGTAACTGTGTGATTCCTTTCAGGGTTTGAACACTTAACAGTACTTTTATTTTTGTATTTACTGCCATCTGCAATTTTGTGTAAATGAAGGTTATTTGGTTGTTATGGCAATGGTTAAAATATATTGGCTTCTTAGCAAGTCATGAACAAGTTGCCAGTTGCCTGTTTTAATTATCAGACACATTCGTGACAGACTTGCCCATATACAGTATTCCTCAAAATGTACAGTCCGTTACAGGTGAAATTACTTTTATCATAAACTATTTTTTATGTGATTTTAGCACAACATTGTATTAAATGTTAGGTGTTATGGATGCCATGGGTATACACATTGGCTGTATTTTTTTTCCTGCACGGAGTTGGTCAACCAGCTAACTTTCAACTTTATGCAGTTAGTTCACTGGTCAAGTCTGCATCATGTATTTTGCACTTTCCATGAGTTGTACTTTTTTGGATGTAGTGTAGTATAATATGCATCCAAATGCCCTCCACATTCTTATATATTGAGTTTTATGTATTTGTGTAGATATTGTCTAATATCTTTAATGGCTTACTAGTGCAACTGTTTGATCAAGCTACTGGTAGATCTGATGGTTTATGAATGTTTGTAAAATAAGATTCTTTAATGTATTGGTGTTCTAATAGTTGTAGGCTCCTATATATCACAGATTCCATGGCTAAAATTGATGAATTCAATATATTGGCCAAGATGGAAAATAAATTCTTTATCTTATACTTCCAGTGTCTGTTTGTTTTATTGAACGCTACATAATATCACAGGATTTCTTTGCTGGACATTTTTGTTTCAACCTGACTAAAAACACAAAAATAATAAATGTCATGAGGTTTTTACAGGATTATATATTTATTGCATTTTGCTACAATCTGTTCAGATTTAAAATATTGCATATTTTTAACTGAAACACGTAATACATAGAAATATTTAGCATTATTATTATTAAATCTGTGACTGCTAAAGAGATCATTGACAAATATTAGATTATTTAAGTGCACGAAAAGGTCAATCATTAAATTGTCATTTAGTTAATGTGGTAAATTGGGGGAAAAACTGATTTTGCATTCCAAACGTGGACGTTTTTTGCTAATTCCCTTTAAGCAATAGTAGTTCAAAGCTGTCATGCTGGGTTTCGTTTGCATAGAGTATGCCTCCTTTTTCTAACATTTAAATAAAAAGATCAATTATGTTTTCGATTAGGCAACGAACAATTCATTATTACAATTGACTACATTTAGGCTTTTATTTTGAAATCTACATGTACTTTTTTTTCCGTAACGGCCTGAACCGGTAGTAGATGGTCTGTCATTAAAGCGTGTGCGCGTAACCAGACTTCTAAGAGCATCATTCCTTGATATGAAAATAAGTCATATTTATTTTTAAACAGACGCGTTAACAATGGCTGGAGCCTTGGCCAGGCTGCTTTTCTACCCTACTTTAGCTTATAATGTTATTATGGAAAAGGTGTCGTCAAGGCGGTGGTTCGATCGAGTGGATCATACTGTTATACTAGGAGCCTTGCCATTTAAGTCTATGACTAAAGAGGTATGCGTTATTTGTATGCTGCCGTAAACAACATACATGCTTGCCTTGCCTGCCTGTATCTGAACTAATCATTGACTGAACGATACATCATAATTATGGGTTCCTAACTAAAAATAGCTATTGTTGGCATTTGAGTGTAAATTAATGTGACATCCCAATCATCAAGCCTCTTTAATCTTCCAGTTGGTAGAGACACAACATGTCAGAGGAGTCATAACCATGAATGAAGAGTACGAAACAAAGTATTTCTGCAACTCAGCTGAAGTGAGTAATGTAGCTCAACTTACTCTGATTTTGTTGTAAGTTCCAGTGCGTTTGATTTACTGCAACGTGTTATGACGTGCTTGCGTTTTCAGGAATGGCGCGCTGCGGGGGTGGAACAGTTAAGACTGAGCACAGTGGACCTTACTGGGCTGCCGAGCCTAGCGAACCTTCACAGCGGGGTGGAATTTGCCTTGCGCCACAGAGACGAAGGCTCCAGTGTGTACGTCCACTGCAAGGCAGGGCGCTCCCGTAGTGCCACACTGGCTGCTGCATACCTCATACGGGTGGGTCAACCATGCTTCCACAGACCAAGGCTTGTGTGAGCGTGTGCGCACATATACGTTTAACAATATGTTGTCCCCCCCCCCCACCTTGACAGTTACACTGCTGGACACCAGAGGAAGCCTGTAAGATGCTGGCGTCTGTCCGACCACACATATTGGTTCGCTCTGCACAGCTGGAAGTGTTGAGAAAGTACCACCGGGAAGTATGTAAAGGAGGACCCAGCTGAGGGTTGTTGGGGGAGTGGGTGGACATGAGAGTAAAGACCAGGCCGGTGAAGGACACTGTCTGCTGTCTTCTGAATGCAGGGGCACATCGACTGCACACCGACTGGTCGATGGCAATCAACAAATACAGAATCAATACATTCATTGTATAATTAAAAAAAAGAAGTTTTTTTCTATATGGTGCATCTTTGCCAGATGGTTGGTTACACAACCTTGAGTCTTGATGCAGTCAAACTGAAGCTCATGAGATCAGGATGGCCTCACTGACATGCAGCTGCGGACAATTTGTGTTTAAACTTTTTCCTGAAGGATGAATAATTTATGGTGTGTGTGTTCAGTAGAGAACATCAGCCAAACCAAACCAACCAACAAGTTGTTTACATGTAGGCTTTATGTGTGTGTGTATGTAGCCTACATGTAAACAAAACTGCCAAATCAGCCATATAATAAATAAA
>JAODOY010069282.1:0-16360 GCA_025399855.1 Forbesichthys papilliferus
CCCCCCCCCCCCCCCCCCCCCCCCCCCCCCCCCCCCCCCCCCCCCCCCCCCCCCCCCCCCCCCCCAACATGCCACTCTATGCCCCCCCATTGGCTCCGCCCCTGCCTGGAATACATAAGATATTTCTTTAGTGATGCTCAACCGCACTGACCACAACTGTTAGCATAATACATATTTGTGTATTGTAGTGACTGTATGTCAAGTTTATTGTGTAAATAGTTGTGTGTCAAACTAGCATATATGTAGAGAGGCCAGGAAGTGCAGTTGATATAAAGGCAATGGACATTTCAGAACGATTTGAGATGGTTTATGTAAAAAGATGAGACAGTATTTGTTCAGACTTCAATCCGAGAGGAAATATATGCACAGGATGTTGGGCGTATGGGGATTTTCCCTCTGCACACTGCAATCAGAAGACTAAATGATACAGAGCTCTTCGTCAGTCTGGTACGTGAATAGAGAGGATCACCTTTTCTTCACTGCCCTTGAAATCCCCAGAAGATATTCATCCCACCGTTTGAAATATATAGGAATATAAGAATCAATGCAGTATGCCTGAACAGCCAGTCGTCTTCTTATTAGTTGAACTTTGTCTCACCAATGTACTTCTCTGCACTTCAGATTCAACTTGAGGAGTTCCTGTTCTACAAATGTATTTGAATATCATTACTAAGAGACCATTAAGTGTTTAGGAAGTATTTTCATAAATGTGTTTACTTGGGCAAAGCTCATTTTACAGCGACGTCAGCAAACCAGAAATCTGTGAATTGAATTCTTGTCACATCACAGCTATAATAGGCCATTTGTGCACAGGCACACTTTTAGGTATAACATCTCCAAAAATGAAGCAGCAGCAATTGTGGGGACGGCAGCTTCACAGGCCACAGCAGCCGGAGCAGAGACTTTGCTCTTGGTTTCCATAACATGACTGAGCCTCTCCTTATTCCCTTTATGTCCTCATCGGTACAACTCACCAGCATTGGGATGTACAGTATGCATTTATTTGTAAGCCAGGAATGTATAGAGAGCCAAAGTCACTTCCCGTTTGCTTTGTGACTATTTAAAAGAAAATTATTCTAGTCAAGAAAGTCTCAGTTTTTCGTGCATTTGTTGAAGACATTAAACTATGAAAATATGTAATTAAATATGTTATTAGTAAGACTACAAACCCTGTGTCGCGTAAGTGTCATGACGTTGTGGCGCAACAATCCTCAAGCCGAACAGATTGATGTGTGTTGTGTGAGACGAAAGCTGTAGTTCACCGAGCGGTTACACACCAAACTAAAGATTACTTTATAGTTTCACAACAAACTGCAACGTTCTTGACTTGAACAATTATCTTTTATATAGACACACACACACACGTGTCACAATTCAAAAGGGATCTAAAAATAATTGCATTTGTCACCGTTGACTACCATGCATATTTTTGCCAAACCAAGGTCCCATAATGCAAAAGTAACTTCAGCTCTCTATTGCATTACTTTCCTAAATTCAGTTTGTGCTGATATGTGGGCATTTGTGAGGCTTAATGTTATATTAACTGGCAAATACATGACAATGCATCTCAGGGAATGTCGCTGAGGAATGTAAAAGTAATGTAAAACTAACTAGTCAAGACATCCATTATTTATTCAGGTTTATAATAATATTGAGCAATATTGAGCATCACATCACAGTGGAGGTGAAATTTAAGGTGGAGTCAGTGATTGTAAGCTAATACACTTTGTCAAATTCAGTTTTAATGTGATTTTAACCTTTTGATAAACAAACATGTTTTACTGTAGCCCATATTGTCCCAAAATGTGTATTACCAAGAAATAGCTGACTACTCTAATCTGGATGAAATTAAAAATAAATAAAAATAGAAATAAACTACTTTGCATTGCAGCTACGTAGCCAAATAAAGGCGGGGGTGTTGCAGCGCCCTCAGCACTCTTGAACGTCACTATAGTCAAATCACCTCAGCTAACACCCTTACAAGCTACAATGTTATTGAAGTAAAACAGGAACAAGTTACTAGAAATTACACACACACACACACACACACACGCACACAGAGAACACTGCAGCTGTTTCTCCGATTTTTACCAATTATACATTTTTATATGTAATTTTTCTATTTATAGAATATTTCTATTTGTGTTAGATTCTTTACATTATATTTATACGATTACATTTTAAAGAATGTACAGTGGTCTCAATTTCTTCTGTGGCTTTACACACTGTAAACACAGTATATTATGGCTGTAAATTGATTCAAATGTTTAATCGTGATTAATGGCATAGTTGCTAGTAGTTAATGTAGATGAACCAAAACTGTTTCATGCTGGGTATAGATTTGACTGCCCAATGCAAATGTCTGTATTTATAAACAGACAAAAAGCATTTGCAAAGATTTTCCATAAAACCTCAAAGATCATGGCAGCTAAACATGGCAACAACTATGTTCCATGATTCCTTAGTAAAACTACTAAATAGTTTGAATGCCTCACTTCTGAAGTAAAGTATACAAAGTCCAACCTCACATGGGTGAATAAAAAAAAAATTTCAGTAGCATTCCATGCACATTAGGGCCAATGTTTGCCAAACAGAGGTGGCATTGCCTTCATTAAAGTCCACAGTGAAACACAAAGAAGAGAACACAGCCTTTCAGCGATTCAGACGTTCTCTTACCGGTCTTGTGACTGTTCCTCATACATCCTCTCCTTTCCATCTTTGAAGAGTCGGATGGCCCGTTTGGACTTCTTCATGAGGTTGTCAATGTAGATCTTAAAGTACTCGTTCTCACTGAGTTGTGTGAGTCTCTGGTTCTCTTCGTATTTTCCCAGTATAAGCCGAAGGTGCTGGTAAGCATCCGGTAAGATATCCAAGATGTAAGGCGGGCTGTTTTTGAGCTGCAGTCTAGGATTCTGGCACTGGCGAACCTGGAAGAAATACACACAATTAACAATTAACTAACAGTGCAAGAACATTACGTTTACATTAGACACAAGTGAGAAACAGATATATTTTGAAATGTTGCGCTATGGCACTAGTGTTGCCCAGCTAGACTAGGCTTAACTGTACATTTACGTTTTAAACAGCTTGGAAGCACAAGTTCGGAGGGCAGACATTTGCACATAGCAATTAGACATAAACAGACATCTGTGCTATGTGTCTCAAGAACGCCTATACATTTTTATGGCTGGTTATCCAGGCCAATACACTGTTGATATTGGAGACAGACCAATAACATTACGATATGTCCAATTCAAGGCAAAGTAGAACTACTGCCCCAATGTGTACAGCATTTATAACAAGCTGATTGTTGGTATTCCTGACTTGACTAAGCAGGAATGGAATTATGAATCCACACTTACAACTTTGTCCATGAGTTTCCATGTCTTCTCCACCGTTCTACGGTCGGCGGCAGCTTGTTTGGGCGGCCCCACCACATCCTGAATGGATTCGATGAAGCCTAAAATCTGACCCCTCATTCTGTTTGGGCCGCCGCGTCCACCTGGATTTCGGCCACTGAGAGCTGTTGCCATTTCCTACACTACCAAAACAAGAGTCAGTGTTAAGCGTCGTCGGATCTGTCAATTAGAGGTGGTCAAAAGGTTACTGCTCGTCTGATTTCTTTATGTAGATGTATTGATTTTGTCAGTGCTTCTGTATGACTTTTACGGGAGACATCTTCACTGTAAACGGTAGGCTCCTGCAACTAAACTATAGCATAGCATACAATCTGTTCATAGTCTTCTCAAGATGCAGGCCTACATTCGAAGCCTGTTGGCATAGGCCTGTTAGGGCAACGATTAGGAATGATTATTATGAATATCATGTTGCCCGAGCTTCAGGCATTCTGTAGTTATATCCTATAAGTGTATAGGTGTATAACATTGTGTAATATAAGTGTAACATTGTAGTTAACATGAGATTACAAAAGAGGTGTTAGTTTGTATATATTTAAACCCATATTTTACACATTAATTAGGAAATACAGATGACTGTTCCAGACTAGTCTCTGATTGTTAGCTGTAGATTCGTACGAAAAAAGTTGTGACACAAAAAAATGTTTGTGTTCGCTATAGTTAAAATGCGCACAATATTTTTTTTCTCTCTTAATATGTGAAAGCGGCTCTGCGTTGTAACTAGCCTATTGCTTAACACAGTAACATGGAATAACATATTATCCATACGCCGTTCCCATTAAGAATGCGGCTTTGCTACTGGATGCAGCGAGTTTTAAACAAAACAAAGTCCCAACTTACTGCGAACGGCACGAAATCAAGGAATGTCGATGGAATCCAGCTGAAGTCGATCCACATCCAGCGAGGATTGTCTAAGTAAAAACATACAAAGGAAAGTAGGCCTATCCACTAATGCGATCGCTTAGTGTAAATCGTCCATATTTTACGTCTTATATTCAATCAAGCGGATTAATAGGAAGGCGAAACGACAGTCTGTACATTCACTCGCACAACGAGCAACTCTGTCGTTTTGACAGTGTAGCCAAGCGGTAGGAGGGACAATGGAGTATGAAGCAATATTTTCCAAGAACCTATCACCGGATTGATAGATTCGACCGAGCACCAATGGGTGACGTAGACTGCTGGCTGTTAAAGAGACTGGATGGCATGCAGGCAGGCTAGCGGCCGCTCCCGAGCAAATCGATAACTCTCCTCTCACTTTCTGTGATGGAAATAAGCCGAGCAATGCTGGCGGAAATGACACAAGGAGCGGAATATGGCTGTTCAGTGCATTTCCATAACACACAGCAGTATTCATTTGCAATCTTATTTATTTCTGGGAAAGACAACAGATAAGAAATAATTAATAATACAAAAATATTTGTATTATATTGTATTGTAGGCGATTGTATTCTATTGTATATGTATTTGTAATGTTATTATTGTATTAGCCTTAATAGGCCTATGTAGTTGACATCATATATTAGCCCAATTTAGGCTAAATGTAGCAAGGTTTAGATTGTTTGACAAAACTTACAATTAAAACAATTAAACTATAGTGGTAGGCTAGTAATATTATTAATAATATTAATAGTAATAATAAAATGTATAAAAAAACAGCAACAACTTGTGATTGTTAATATGCAAAACAAATAATCTAGCGTTAAGAATGAATGATTTATAATATATTATTAGGATTGATACACATATAGGCCTATGAATAAAAACTCGAACTAAACTAGATTTATAGAAACTAATGCAACTAACTAAGTTGCTTAATAATGTAATGTTCTGCAATCCAACTGCAAAAGACCAAACCCAATCAGTTCACTATAAGCAAATTACAATGTGTTTGTGTTTTAATACGATACAGTCGGCTGCAGGCCAGTTCTGGAAATTAACTAGATGATGAGATTATGGCACCTCACAAACATCCTTCAAGGTTACAGACGCATTTTGTGCATTTTCACCTCAATTCTAACTTACACCTACCAACCAGTTATTTTTTTATTTCAAGTTAAATATACACTTTTCTTCAGTATTTACTTTATTAATAAACACGACAATTTTTCTAGCACACAAGAAAACAACCATTTATGCCCCACCCAGGGTCTTAAGATCTTAATCTGAATACGCCTTTATTGCCATCTAGTGACAATCATGTGTAGTGCTTCATATTTAACTATAATAATTATCAGGAAAAACATATTTGCTCAAATAACAAAACTAGACATAGATGAATTAAGAATCAGCGTGCGTGTATGTTGACGAATTCCTGAAGGTCACAGTTACAATAAGACCATGGGCAAAGTGCTACTAATCTAGATAATTATGCCAATAAATCTGATGTCCAGTAAAGGGCCTCCATGGACCTTTGTGTGCAGCGTTACATATTTATAATATCATTTAATATAAATAATTACCATACCACAGAGGTTCCCTAACCACGAAGTCCTTCATTATATTACATATAATTTCTGAATCAAGATGTAACATTCAGTTATAATATAGGAACCGTTTTTCTTTAATACGAAATAATCAATATATTTTACACACGAATAAAAGCCACATGAGAAAGTTTGTACAAATGCATACATAATATATTGCGAATATACAGTATAGTCTACTTTCAGATACTGTCAAAATGCTACTGTTTATCTTGTTAAATGGTTCAAAAACAGTTATTAAAACAACTTGTGTTAACTGTTTTTGAACCATTTTCTCAAAAGCTGAAGCTGACAGGGTGTATTGCATAGCAAAAGTATGCAAATAATAATAATTATTGTATATTGTAATTTATATTCAAGTAGTATTGATGGTTTTATTGCAGTTTTCAAATTAACTAGTGATAGAAATAGGCTAAGTGGTAGGATACTTATTGCACCCCTTCTCCAAGCTCCGTTTTCGTCAGTGTATCTACATTACATTTCAGTTTGAACTTACACCACAAAAAATATAATTATATTATGTATTATGTTTATATTCAGTTGAATGTATATTGCAGTCATGTGTCTGGCTGATGCACGGCTTGAGCGCTGCATGTGCGTGTTTGCGTATGTGTGTGTGAGTTGATGTGCGGGCGTGCCATAGCAGCGCCTGTTGATGCGTGATTGTCGAACGATGACATCAGGGGAAGAGATCCGGGGCACGGAGCCAACCACGGACCCCGCACCCTTTTATCAGGGAGCAACAGGCTCATAGCAAAACAAGTGGCAAGGCGTTAGTCCGCCCTACTGTAAGCGACCGTCCAATCATATCGGAGGTTAGACCGGGGGTTCCACCTATTTGACGACCATATAAGGTGGGCACCAAAAGTGTGGCAACAAGAGATATACTAAGATTGTAGGATATTTGCAACTCGCCCTGTATCGTGTTAAAGCTAAACACATTAGCAAAGGACATGCTCAAATGCTCACAGTTGTCTGATTAAATGGAATGCATTATTGGGATTTAAACCTGATTCAATATTTGCTTTTTACACCCACGTAAAGATGCTGAGGTGAGAACTCTTGACATAAGGCTTTTAGTCATAATTGTACTTTTGAACACACAGACACGAAATGTAAAATAAAACTGAAATGTTCTGCATGATTTCTTTTCAGGCGTTCCATCTGATGTAAGAAACCTATTCAAAAGTGGAAAAGGGAAAACATGTCAGAATCAAAAGATGGTAAAGAAGGTTTTATTTATTTTTATATAGAATAATATTTATAGCACATCCATCTACCCTTCCAGCATTTAAAATATATAAATTGTGTAATCTCTTATTAGGAGCAATAATAGTGAATGGTGAAATTTAAATAAATTTTATGATATATGTGACATAAATACATTTATATAACTACCCTATAATAATAATAATAATAATAATAATAATAATAATAAGAAATGTAGAATCATTTAACACAAATGTAGTAAAAGTAAAAAGAAAATAAATGTACTTACTAGAGTAATCTATAATATATATTGTGGAATATGTGTATAATATATCTTTACCTAGCTGGAGCTATGGAGGACAATATTAAACAGCAACACCTGGAGCTTGAGGACAAGATGCAAAATGTAAAGAGGGAGATGAGAGAACTGGAGTTGTTAAAGGCCGAGACTGAAATGAAGAGGAGGCATTTTGAAAAGACAGTGAGAATGAAACTGAGAAAAAATAAGGAGATTGGAAAGCTGGAGGAAGAGGATGGACACATGACACTAGACCAGTCAAATCAAATAAAATGGATGAATTTTAGGGCAGAGCGAAAAAGACGACAACTGGACCACAGGGTTGAGAGGTGCTTGCGTGAGAAGGATGAGTTGGAAATCATGAATATAAAGATTCACCACCAGAAGGTCGAGTTGGAGCAGAACATGGAGGAGACACAGAGCAACCTTCAGAATATGGCAGAGCTGAAAGCCAGTGTCCAAGTAGCTGTTGCACACATGGACAGCACTAGAGACGAGCTTCAAACGGCCCGGCAGAACATGGAGGAGGAGAAGAAGAAAGTAACGCAAGACATGGTAAGTCCATTCAGTTATAGTTATCTATTTTCTAAGTAAAAATGCATAACAAATAAAACACTTATTAGCAGAGCACATTTTTAAAAATATGCAAATTACAAAGTACAAATTAAATCAGAGAATGTTTCACATAGGATGTTGATATACTTATAGAGAAGTAGACAGAGCTCTGGAAAAAATTAAGAGAACACTACACATTATATAAATACATACATATATGTATGTATTTATATAATGTGTAGTGTTCTCTTAATTTTTTCCAGAGCTCTGTCTACTTCTCTATAAGTATATCAACATCCTATGTGAAACATTCTCTGATTTAATTTGTACTTTGTAATTTGCATATTTTTAAAAATGTGCTCTGCTAATAAGTGTTTTATTTGTTATGCATTTTTACTTAGAAAATAGATAACTATAACTGAATGGACTTACCATGTCTTGCGTTACTTTCTTCTTCTCCTCCTCCATGTTCTGCCGGGCCGTTTGAAGCTCGTCTCTAGTGCTGTCCATGTGTGCAACAGCTACTTGGACACTGGCTTTCAGCTCTGCCATATTCTGAAGGTTGCTCTGTGTCTCCTCCATGTTCTGCTCCAACTCGACCTTCTGGTGGTGAATCTTTATATTCATGATTTCCAACTCATCCTTCTCACGCAAGCACCTCTCAACCCTGTGGTCCAGTTGTCGTCTTTTTCGCTCTGCCCTAAAATTCATCCATTTTATTTGATTTGACTGGTCTAGTGTCATGTGTCCATCCTCTTCCTCCAGCTTTCCAATCTCCTTATTTTTTCTCAGTTTCATTCTCACTGTCTTTTCAAAATGCCTCCTCTTCATTTCAGTCTCGGCCTTTAACAACTCCAGTTCTCTCATCTCCCTCTTTACATTTTGCATCTTGTCCTCAAGCTCCAGGTGTTGCTGTTTAATATTGTCCTCCATAGCTCCAGCTAGGTAAAGATATATTATACACATATTCCACAATATATATTATAGATTACTCTAGTAAGTACATTTATTTTCTTTTTACTTTTACTACATTTGTGTTAAATGATTCTACATTTCTTATTATTATTATTATTATTATTATTATTATTATTATAGGGTAGTTATATAAATGTATTTATGTCACATATATCATAAAATTTATTTAAATTTCACCATTCACTATTATTGCTCCTAATAAGAGATTACACAATTTATATATTTTAAATGCTGGAAGGGTAGATGGATGTGCTATAAATATTATTCTATATAAAAATAAATAAAACCTTCTTTACCATCTTTTGATTCTGACATGTTTTCCCTTTTCCACTTTTGAATAGGTTTCTTACATCAGATGGAACGCCTGAAAAGAAATCATGCAGAACATTTCAGTTTTATTTTACATTTCGTGTCTGTGTGTTCAAAAGTACAATTATGACTAAAAGCCTTATGTCAAGAGTTCTCACCTCAGCATCTTTACGTGGGTGTAAAAAGCAAATATTGAATCAGGTTTAAATCCCAATAATGCATTCCATTTAATCAGACAACTGTGAGCATTTGAGCATGTCCTTTGCTAATGTGTTTAGCTTTAACACGATACAGGGCGAGTTGCAAATATCCTACAATCTTAGTATATCTCTTGTTGCCACACTTTTGGTGCCCACCTTATATGGTCGTCAAATAGGTGGAACCCCCGGTCTAACCTCCGATATGATTGGACGGTCGCTTACAGTAGGGCGGACTAACGCCTTGCCACTTGTTTTGCTATGAGCCTGTTGCTCCCTGATAAAAGGGTGCGGGGTCCGTGGTTGGCTCCGTGCCCCGGATCTCTTCCCCTGATGTCATCGTTCGACAATCACGCATCAACAGGCGCTGCTATGGCACGCCCGCACATCAACTCACACACACATACGCAAACACGCACATGCAGCGCTCAAGCCGTGCATCAGCCAGACACATGACTGCAATATACATTCAACTGAATATAAACATAATACATAATATAATTATATTTTTTGTGGTGTAAGTTCAAACTGAAATGTAATGTAGATACACTGACGAAAACGGAGCTTGGAGAAGGGGTGCAATAAGTATCCTACCACTTAGCCTATTTCTATCACTAGTTAATTTGAAAACTGCAATAAAACCATCAATACTACTTGAATATAAATTACAATATACAATAATTATTATTATTTGCATACTTTTGCTATGCAATACACCCTGTCAGCTTCAGCTTTTGAGAAAATGGTTCAAAAACAGTTAACACAAGTTGTTTTAATAACTGTTTTTGAACCATTTAACAAGATAAACAGTAGCATTTTGACAGTATCTGAAAGTAGACTATACTGTATATTCGCAATATATTATGTATGCATTTGTACAAACTTTCTCATGTGGCTTTTATTCGTGTGTAAAATATATTGATTATTTCGTATTAAAGAAAAACGGTTCCTATATTATAACTGAATGTTACATCTTGATTCAGAAATTATATGTAATATAATGAAGGACTTCGTGGTTAGGGAACCTCTGTGGTATGGTAATTATTTATATTAAATGATATTATAAATATGTAACGCTGCACACAAAGGTCCATGGAGGCCCTTTACTGGACATCAGATTTATTGGCATAATTATCTAGATTAGTAGCACTTTGCCCATGGTCTTATTGTAACTGTGACCTTCAGGAATTCGTCAACATACACGCACGCTGATTCTTAATTCATCTATGTCTAGTTTTGTTATTTGAGCAAATATGTTTTTCCTGATAATTATTATAGTTAAATATGAAGCACTACACATGATTGTCACTAGATGGCAATAAAGGCGTATTCAGATTAAGATCTTAAGACCCTGGGTGGGGCATAAATGGTTGTTTTCTTGTGTGCTAGAAAAATTGTCGTGTTTATTAATAAAGTAAATACTGAAGAAAAGTGTATATTTAACTTGAAATAAAAAAATAACTGGTTGGTAGGTGTAAGTTAGAATTGAGGTGAAAATGCACAAAATGCGTCTGTAACCTTGAAGGATGTTTGTGAGGTGCCATAATCTCATCATCTAGTTAATTTCCAGAACTGGCCTGCAGCCGACTGTATCGTATTAAAACACAAACACATTGTAATTTGCTTATAGTGAACTGATTGGGTTTGGTCTTTTGCAGTTGGATTGCAGAACATTACATTATTAAGCAACTTAGTTAGTTGCATTAGTTTCTATAAATCTAGTTTAGTTCGAGTTTTTATTCATAGGCCTATATGTGTATCAATCCTAATAATATATTATAAATCATTCATTCTTAACGCTAGATTATTTGTTTTGCATATTAACAATCACAAGTTGTTGCTGTTTTTTTATACATTTTATTATTACTATTAATATTATTAATAATATTACTAGCCTACCACTATAGTTTAATTGTTTTAATTGTAAGTTTTGTCAAACAATCTAAACCTTGCTACATTTAGCCTAAATTGGGCTAATATATGATGTCAACTACATAGGCCTATTAAGGCTAATACAATAATAACATTACAAATACATATACAATAGAATACAATCGCCTACAATACAATATAATACAAATATTTTTGTATTATTAATTATTTCTTATCTGTTGTCTTTCCCAGAAATAAATAAGATTGCAAATGAATACTGCTGTGTGTTATGGAAATGCACTGAACAGCCATATTCCGCTCCTTGTGTCATTTCCGCCAGCATTGCTCGGCTTATTTCCATCACAGAAAGTGAGAGGAGAGTTATCGATTTGCTCGGGAGCGGCCGCTAGCCTGCCTGCATGCCATCCAGTCTCTTTAACAGCCAGCAGTCTACGTCACCCATTGGTGCTCGGTCGAATCTATCAATCCGGTGATAGGTTCTTGGAAAATATTGCTTCATACTCCATTGTCCCTCCTACCGCTTGGCTACACTGTCAAAACGACAGAGTTGCTCGTTGTGCGAGTGAATGTACAGACTGTCGTTTCGCCTTCCTATTAATCCGCTTGATTGAATATAAGACGTAAAATATGGACGATTTACACTAAGCGATCGCATTAGTGGATAGGCCTACTTTCCTTTGTATGTTTTTACTTAGACAATCCTCGCTGGATGTGGATCGACTTCAGCTGGATTCCATCGACATTCCTTGATTTCGTGCCGTTCGCAGTAAGTTGGGACTTTGTTTTGTTTAAAACTCGCTGCATCCAGTAGCAAAGCCGCATTCTTAATGGGAACGGCGTATGGATAATATGTTATTCCATGTTACTGTGTTAAGCAATAGGCTAGTTACAACGCAGAGCCGCTTTCACATATTAAGAGAGAAAAAAAATATTGTGCGCATTTTAACTATAGCGAACACAAACATTTTTTTGTGTCACAACTTTTTTCGTACGAATCTACAGCTAACAATCAGAGACTAGTCTGGAACAGTCATCTGTATTTCCTAATTAATGTGTAAAATATGGGTTTAAATATATACAAACTAACACCTCTTTTGTAATCTCATGTTAACTACAATGTTACACTTATATTACACAATGTTATACACCTATACACTTATAGGATATAACTACAGAATGCCTGAAGCTCGGGCAACATGATATTCATAATAATCATTCCTAATCGTTGCCCTAACAGGCCTATGCCAACAGGCTTCGAATGTAGGCCTGCATCTTGAGAAGACTATGAACAGATTGTATGCTATGCTATAGTTTAGTTGCAGGAGCCTACCGTTTACAGTGAAGATGTCTCCCGTAAAAGTCATACAGAAGCACTGACAAAATCAATACATCTACATAAAGAAATCAGACGAGCAGTAACCTTTTGACCACCTCTAATTGACAGATCCGACGACGCTTAACACTGACTCTTGTTTTGGTAGTGTAGGAAATGGCAACAGCTCTCAGTGGCCGAAATCCAGGTGGACGCGGCGGCCCAAACAGAATGAGGGGTCAGATTTTAGGCTTCATCGAATCCATTCAGGATGTGGTGGGGCCGCCCAAACAAGCTGCCGCCGACCGTAGAACGGTGGAGAAGACATGGAAACTCATGGACAAAGTTGTAAGTGTGGATTCATAATTCCATTCCTGCTTAGTCAAGTCAGGAATACCAACAATCAGCTTGTTATAAATGCTGTACACATTGGGGCAGTAGTTCTACTTTGCCTTGAATTGGACATATCGTAATGTTATTGGTCTGTCTCCAATATCAACAGTGTATTGGCCTGGATAACCAGCCATAAAAATGTATAGGCGTTCTTGAGACACATAGCACAGATGTCTGTTTATGTCTAATTGCTATGTGCAAATGTCTGCCCTCCGAACTTGTGCTTCCAAGCTGTTTAAAACGTAAATGTACAGTTAAGCCTAGTCTAGCTGGGCAACACTAGTGCCATAGCGCAACATTTCAAAATATATCTGTTTCTCACTTGTGTCTAATGTAAACGTAATGTTCTTGCACTGTTAGTTAATTGTTAATTGTGTGTATTTCTTCCAGGTTCGCCAGTGCCAGAATCCTAGACTGCAGCTCAAAAACAGCCCGCCTTACATCTTGGATATCTTACCGGATGCTTACCAGCACCTTCGGCTTATACTGGGAAAATACGAAGAGAACCAGAGACTCACACAACTCAGTGAGAACGAGTACTTTAAGATCTACATTGACAACCTCATGAAGAAGTCCAAACGGGCCATCCGACTCTTCAAAGATGGAAAGGAGAGGATGTATGAGGAACAGTCACAAGACCGGTAAGAGAACGTCTGAATCGCTGAAAGGCTGTGTTCTCTTCTTTGTGTTTCACTGTGGACTTTAATGAAGGCAATGCCACCTCTGTTTGGCAAACATTGGCCCTAATGTGCATGGAATGCTACTGAAATTTTTTTTTTATTCACCCATGTGAGGTTGGACTTTGTATACTTTACTTCAGAAGTGAGGCATTCAAACTATTTAGTAGTTTTACTAAGGAATCATGGAACATAGTTGTTGCCATGTTTAGCTGCCATGATCTTTGAGGTTTTATGGAAAATCTTTGCAAATGCTTTTTGTCTGTTTATAAATACAGACATTTGCATTGGGCAGTCAAATCTATACCCAGCATGAAACAGTTTTGGTTCATCTACATTAACTACTAGCAACTATGCCATTAATCACGATTAAACATTTGAATCAATTTACAGCCATAATATACTGTGTTTACAGTGTGTAAAGCCACAGAAGAAATTGAGACCACTGTACATTCTTTAAAATGTAATCGTATAAATATAATGTAAAGAATCTAACACAAATAGAAATATTCTATAAATAGAAAAATTACATATAAAAATGTATAATTGGTAAAAATCGGAGAAACAGCTGCAGTGTTCTCTGTGTGCGTGTGTGTGTGTGTGTGTGTGTGTAATTTCTAGTAACTTGTTCCTGTTTTACTTCAATAACATTGTAGCTTGTAAGGGTGTTAGCTGAGGTGATTTGACTATAGTGACGTTCAAGAGTGCTGAGGGCGCTGCAACACCCCCGCCTTTATTTGGCTACGTAGCTGCAATGCAAAGTAGTTTATTTCTATTTTTATTTATTTTTAATTTCATCCAGATTAGAGTAGTCAGCTATTTCTTGGTAATACACATTTTGGGACAATATGGGCTACAGTAAAACATGTTTGTTTATCAAAAGGTTAAAATCACATTAAAACTGAATTTGACAAAGTGTATTAGCTTACAATCACTGACTCCACCTTAAATTTCACCTCCACTGTGATGTGATGCTCAATATTGCTCAATATTATTATAAACCTGAATAAATAATGGATGTCTTGACTAGTTAGTTTTACATTACTTTTACATTCCTCAGCGACATTCCCTGAGATGCATTGTCATGTATTTGCCAGTTAATATAACATTAAGCCTCACAAATGCCCACATATCAGCACAAACTGAATTTAGGAAAGTAATGCAATAGAGAGCTGAAGTTACTTTTGCATTATGGGACCTTGGTTTGGCAAAAATATGCATGGTAGTCAACGGTGACAAATGCAATTATTTTTAGATCCCTTTTGAATTGTGACACGTGTGTGTGTGTGTCTATATAAAAGATAATTGTTCAAGTCAAGAACGTTGCAGTTTGTTGTGAAACTATAAAGTAATCTTTAGTTTGGTGTGTAACCGCTCGGTGAACTACAGCTTTCGTCTCACACAACACACATCAATCTGTTCGGCTTGAGGATTGTTGCGCCACAACGTCATGACACTTACGCGACACAGGGTTTGTAGTCTTACTAATAACATATTTAATTACATATTTTCATAGTTTAATGTCTTCAACAAATGCACGAAAAACTGAGACTTTCTTGACTAGAATAATTTTCTTTTAAATAGTCACAAAGCAAACGGGAAGTGACTTTGGCTCTCTATACATTCCTGGCTTACAAATAAATGCATACTGTACATCCCAATGCTGGTGAGTTGTACCGATGAGGACATAAAGGGAATAAGGAGAGGCTCAGTCATGTTATGGAAACCAAGAGCAAAGTCTCTGCTCCGGCTGCTGTGGCCTGTGAAGCTGCCGTCCCCACAATTGCTGCTGCTTCATTTTTGGAGATGTTATACCTAAAAGTGTGCCTGTGCACAAATGGCCTATTATAGCTGTGATGTGACAAGAATTCAATTCACAGATTTCTGGTTTGCTGACGTCGCTGTAAAATGAGCTTTGCCCAAGTAAACACATTTATGAAAATACTTCCTAAACACTTAATGGTCTCTTAGTAATGATATTCAAATACATTTGTAGAACAGGAACTCCTCAAGTTGAATCTGAAGTGCAGAGAAGTACATTGGTGAGACAAAGTTCAACTAATAAGAAGACGACTGGCTGTTCAGGCATACTGCATTGATTCTTATATTCCTATATATTTCAAACGGTGGGATGAATATCTTCTGGGGATTTCAAGGGCAGTGAAGAAAAGGTGATCCTCTCTATTCACGTACCAGACTGACGAAGAGCTCTGTATCATTTAGTCTTCTGATTGCAGTGTGCAGAGGGAAAATCCCCATACGCCCAACATCCTGTGCATATATTTCCTCTCGGATTGAAGTCTGAACAAATACTGTCTCATCTTTTTACATAAACCATCTCAAATCGTTCTGAAATGTCCATTGCCTTTATATCAACTGCACTTCCTGGCCTCTCTACATATATGCTAGTTTGACACACAACTATTTACACAATAAACTTGACATACAGTCACTACAATACACAAATATGTATTATGCTAACAGTTGTGGTCAGTGCGGTTGAGCATCACTAAAGAAATATCTTATGTATTCCAGGCAGGGGCGGAGCCAATGGGGGGGCATAGAGTGGCATGTTGGGGGGGGGGGGGGGGGGGGGGGGGGGGGGGGGGGGGGGGGGGGGGGGGGGGGGGGGGGGGGGGG
>JAODOY010069293.1:0-16359 GCA_025399855.1 Forbesichthys papilliferus
GAAGTAACATGTCTTATTGCCATGTCATGTGTTTGTACTCCAGTTTTTATTACAGTTTTTATATCCAAAGCATGAATATAATATCCCTTAAATATAAACTACAACAATGTGTTCTTAGCTTGGGAACCAGACAAATCAGCAATCTCGTATTTAATTTGATCTGGCAGATACATCTGGCCACCCTCTCAATCATACAGATTTCCAGCAGGCCTTGAATTGGCTAAGCCAATCGACGCACGGTGCACACTAATCCAACAGTTGGCGTTGGTTGGAGTCACTCTGCGTTTGTCGGGGCAGTGTGCAAGCAGCTTTAGTTGGCGTTGGTTGGAGTTTTTAGAGTTTAACATGTTGAGCAGGGTTGTGTAACGTCTGGACAGTTTTCCAACAAACAGCAATACTGTATGAGTGTGTTCTCCTGACCACTCGCCGTGTACAATGTTAGCGCACAACATTTTCATTGAAGGTGTCCAGGAGGCTATATATATAACTGTGCATTACTCTTCACGTCACCATAGTTTCTGGACAAAGCAGAGTTGTGGTAAGAATAAACCTAAATCGCCATAAGTAGCAAGCCGCTTTTCAAACGCAATAGTAGCCTTTTGTAAGGTCTCGACTTGCAATTTACATTTTTCATGTCGTATTATCCAAGGTCTGAGTTGTCCTGTCAGTTACAGTCTGGGCAATTTGGTCAGGCAGTTGGTTTTCTCAGAGCCATGGAGAAAACAGAGTTACTGTACACCAGCAGAAGTTTAAAATTGTCAACAGTCACACTCATGGAGAGGCAAAACCTATGGCAAAATTGTTCCCGGAAGTGCTTGCTGGGCATAAATGCACCGATTTACATTTAAAATAAAATGTATAGGGTAATATTTAGTATTTAGGATAACTTCCGGGAACTATTTTGAGGCTCTACGATCTGCCATTGCTGTGAGAAAATTCACAGCTGGCGTCTACTGGCGTGAACGGAGATGACATAACTCTTTCCATGGCTCTCGGTGTTCTGAACTTTTTAAAGACTGCAACCAACCTGCCAACTTTCGAATGTTGGTGTCAGTTGGGCTCAGTCTGGGCAGTGTGCAAGCAGCTTCAGTTTAACTGAAAGTTCAAATTAATCTAATTTCTAAATCCACTATCCAGATTATGTAGCTCTCTATGGTCTAATCGGCTTTAGATTACCCACCCGCAGCTAATTGGCACATTCCTGCATACTAGCTACAGCATAGCATCGTGTGGGCTAGAAGCTAATCTGCATGGTGATGAGCCTGCATGCTGTTCCACAGATCGGCTTCACCGCCAGAGGCTGGAGGTGCGTCTCGGGGAGGCTCGGTAGCCGTTACTCGATCCACCCATTCGTCATCTAGTTTGCAGGCGCCGTGAACGTCTTATTAACTAGATGACCCACATACATGTCCCACAGACATCCGTTGTGTAAAGAGTTAGCTTGCAGCTATCTTGGAGATGGCACAAGCTAACATGGCACAAACACTTATGACCTTTAAAACCTCTGTAATGTGGTGCTGAGGCTTATCCATTTCCCATTCTTGAGTAAAAGCTGTTTTACTGGTAACAGTGATCTGATTTCTTTATTTCTTTCCAAAGGATTCTTTCAGGAAACTCTAAACCTGACACGGCAGCTGGTTTGGTTGCACAGAACCATCATTCTGTTACCCATCCATTGAAACAGTTTAAAAAGTGCTTTCAAATATTTGGCAAGTGATTAACATGTTAACCAGCAGAGGCTTCGTCTGTTTCTGAAACCATAAGAGTGAAAACTTCCATATTTTTCATCAAGAAAAGCATTTTGTGACATTTTCTGCTCTTCTTATAAACCATTGCGGCATTACATTAACCGCTTTAGGAACCGCCATGGTTGTTTTCGAGACTCGCGCAATTGCCGCCTGTCCACCTTATTAATCACGCCCGTAGCTGTCAGTATGACACTGATTGCTTACACACTAGGTTTACTGGACTGAAGCACAAAGGCTTTCATGCACTCAAGATTCAAGAAACTGTCAAGGTTCTTATGACATAGTCAAATTGAAGCTTGCGAGATGAGAATTGTCACGCATATAAATTCCACAAACTAGAACAAAAACGTTTTCACAAGGTTTTGATTTGTTGACTTTCAGGTGAGGAAGGGTTCCTCTATTCCCTTTGAATTAATTTGAATCTAAATTTAAATTAATATAATGAATTTATAAATTTGAGTTTAAACTGTGTACAAACCAATTGAAAACCTCTCCCTGCCTGCCTGAACCTTCGTCATGATGACGATAGGAAATGAGGGGTGTTTTAATACGTAACACGTTGACAGTTATATCTTATACCTGGCATCGCCCTGTGGTAATAATGTTTTTATCCTGGTGCAGTAGAAGGACTGATTGATGATGCGAGGTGATTGCTTCAATCCATCATGTGCCGGTGTGAGGAGCTAGGCAGGACAAAAGCAGGAATTTAAGCCTGAACAAGTGATTGAATGTTGTGGAGGGCACGGGTGTCAAACCATCCCTGTCAGAAGGGAGCCAATAGCTTGATACTGGTGTTAGAACAAGCCCTTCGATATCACCAGATAAGACAACAGGGGATGTGGGCTGGCTTTCTAATTGACCTTCCCTTCCTCTCATCCAGACGCACATATTTTGTTTCCTCCCCCAAAGTCAGATAAAGGAAACGATACCTATATGGGCAGCTAAAAATGGTGTTGCTGGTTGGCTGCCTGGCATATATACAGCTATTCAGCAGTTATTAACCACTAATTGCTGTTTTCTTAGAGGATTTTGGTGGCTTCCATAAGTCTAATTTACACAGACAACAACCCTTCTGCGGTGAAGGATTAGTTGGGGGCGAAACAATAGGCTACATTGTCCACTCGTTCCCAGTCCTTGGGCATTTTGTGTGTGAATTATGTCTATACTGAAATAAGCTCTGACTGCGGAGACAGAGGGTTAGCAGGTGATTCCTGCACTAGCAAAGCCACACAGGGTGTGCATGTTTTGTCCCTATAGAAACAAACTGTGTTCCATTCAAAACTAAATGCTATCAACCATTCACCAGGTGCAGATGTGCCTATGTCTTGTGTTTAAAACTATCTGCTCTTATTCTGAATGAAAATAACTTTTTAAATGGACACAGCACAAGTCTAAATATGTATCCATAATGTTATTTAAGAAGAGTCAGTTTAACATGTGTGTGTGTTGTCCGGTAGTGTTGCCAACTTATCGACTTTGTCGCTAGGTTTAGCGACATTTCATATCCTCTTAGCGACTTTATTTCTAAAAAGCGACTAGCAACAAATTTAGCGACATATTCAGACCAGGGAGAAGGCGATAAATCTAGACTTTTGTAATGTATTCTCATATGCTGCTTAGAGGAACCACAGTCCAGCAGTGACGGATTCTCTCCCTCTCCTCTGTGGCCGTGATCAGACAGTCAGTAACTTGTGCTTGTGTGTGTGTGTGGGGGGCCGGCAGGAGAATTAAAATGAATACGCGAAGACGCCATCAATATGCAAATGAGCGCGAGACTTTTGGAACTGGTGCTAGCTACTTCCATTGGAAAAGAGTTAGCAACAGGTATGTGTGGAAAAGAAGCATTTTCCTCTGGATATTTGTATGGTAACAAATATATACCGTTTCATCCATCCATCCATCTTCATCCGCTTATCCAGAGTCGGGTCGCGGGGGCAGCAGCTCCAGCAGGGGACCCCAAACCTCCCTTTCCCGAGCCACATTGGAATATACTGTTTCATCAACACCTATTTGTCCATGTATCTTTCAATAAGATGAATCTGCATACATAAACACATCTGTGTACAACATATCTGATTTTCATATCTATACATTTACAAACTCTAATAATGACATAATGAATATCTATGTCCCAAAGGTGAATGGTTGTGGTGACCGTGGGAGGTCTCAATAATTCCCTGCACCTTTACCGCGTCTTGTGGAATTAATGCTCAGTGATTATTTTGGACCTAATCACATTATTGTATGGCATCGGTCATAATGACAAATTCAGCCTTCATTCTTATGATTCATAGACCTGCACACAGGGTGAAATATGTCTTGGTGAGATATGCCTTACTGGAACTTCAATAAAACCTTTCCTCATGCCAGACAATTTTACATATTATAAAATGGATGTAGGGCTTCCATAGGCAAAACTAGATATTAGTAAAACAACTGCACATCATGAGGGGTGGTGTATGTAATTCGTAAAGCACATTCATGCTTTTAGCAGATTAGGAAGCCATTGCAACAAGACAATAGTGCTGAAATTGCACAATTAAGCCGTACTTCCTTGAAGCCCAGAATGCAACAAAAGACAAATATGCACCTGTCAAGATTAATTGGCCTATTTTCTGAAACGAGGGCATTCCTCCAGCCATTTGGATTGTGACTAAGTATTGATGATGTGCAGATGCAGTCCCTGGCTTCACGAATGCGATGTGAGTGAAAACTATTTATCAATATATTATGAGTGTGCCATGAATATGGGAAAAGAACATTAGATGTAACCATATGTTGCAAGGACCATTTGTCATTGACAGGGTTTGGCTGAGATGAAGTTTGTATCGGCTCCTCTGTCCTACAGTAATGACTGATAAGTACAGTATCTCCCATTCACTAGTAGAGAGAGGTTTTACATTTTCATAGAGTCTATTAAAATAAAATTAGTCCAATTAATTAAAATAATTACTGTACATCTCCAATGCCACAGTTAATCATTGTTGAGAATTGTAACCCTTCATTTTTGTTATTCAGCCAATGTGTGCTGTGTTTGCAATCTGGTGGACCCACAGGATTATTGGGCATTTAAGGCTTTTATAATAAATACAGCCACAACAATTGATGTAAAAATACTTCAAGATGTTTCCCAATTACAAGCAATAAAGACGGCATCTGATTAATATTGACAATTTACCTTTGTTAGATCATATTTAATAGCAATAATCTGTTATTGTGATAGAACGGACATGTTTAACCATTCAGTCTAAAAAAACATATACTGTGGATATATACCGTATTTATATTTGAACCGTAACATTAGGCTGGCAAGGCCATATAGAGAACCGTGCCAGGTGCCTCTCAACCCTGGACATCAACATTGCCCACTGGCGTTACTTATCAATGGCGGATCGTAGAACCTCGAAAGAGTTCCAAACAAAAACGTTGGCTGCAAATACTGCCCTATATATTATATTGTAAATGTAAATAGATGCATTTATTCAATGCTATTTACAAAAAAACTGTAGTTATGTATCTGTATTTAGGGGTTAAAATTCCCCAAACACTTCCTGGAACAGTTTTGAGTCTGCATGAACCATGTGACCACTGAAAAATACAGTTGGTGTGACTCTCTTCCATGTGACTCTGGGAAGACATATAAAAGATGCTCCTTCCGTCTCAAGTAATGCTTAATCACCTCTATCTCCAGGAAGCATGGCTCAGAGCCACCCCTGAACTCCAGCAGACTGCTTAAGGGTTGAAATTGCCTCAGATTGCCTCCCCGGACACCACATAAAAACCCAGATGATACCATTTGCAGCCATTTACTATTTCCTAACAACTCAAAAGCTGAATATTGCAGCCCTCCAAAATCTCATGTGATTAGGATTGATTTCTGACAGAAAAGGCCTGCTGATAAATGCCTTTGTTCTGAATTCTGTCCTTTGGCTTGCTGTCCTTTATGGTCCATCCACGATGCCACCGTCATGCATAATGGGGACGATAACACAGAGGGAGATCTCTGTTTCAAAAAAACATCCTGCCACAAAGTTATTAGCTGCTATTCAAAATCAAGCTAGCATTCTTTGTCACAGCGGACAACAAGATCCGGTGCTGCGCGATACAATGAATTTAGCTGTTTTCCGTAAATGATTCAATACCCAATTGTCCTCCCCAGAGGTCCATGCTATTCCCCATAATGCATTGCAACCAACCATCATGCATGCTGTTTTTGTGAAAAATGATATTTCCAGTGTGTAAAAAGTAAACTATTGTAATAAACTCTACAGTAACCTATACTATAGCGGGAACATGTGGCTCAGTGGATAGCACTGTGACCTCACCGCAAGAAGGTCACCCGTCATCCCGGCCTCTCTGTGTGTAGTTTGTAATATTCTTCCTGTGTCTGTGTGGGTTTCCTCTGGTTTCTCTCAGTATCCAAAAAACATGTTAGGTTCACTCTCCAGTCAGTGCCATGTGACAGTAACACGGACCTCAGTCTGGAGTTGGTCCCACAATGAGGGATGGGTTAAATGCAGAGAGCACATTTCGCTACGTGTATGTGACAATAAAAGCACTTTTACCTTTTTTTTTTTTACTGTAAACATACGGTACCAACATTTCTCAGTACACATAATAACAATATACAGTATTGGACACATGTTGTGACCGAACACTGACAAACAGCCTGCTTAACTCTTAAAGGGACTATTGAAGGATAAGTCATTTCTCCATGAAGAGTAAAGGTGAAATGCTGTTTCTTGCGGTCCGTGGTGCTAGAGCACAAAGACACATCACGGGACACGTAAACGCCATATCACAGGACAGAGCTGCTGCACAGTGTGCCTGGAGCGCAGACACATACAGGATGTACTGTATATTATATTGTGTTCTGGAATTAATGTTCGTTAATATTCCCTAACTGTATTGTAGTATAAATAATATACAGTACTGTAACAGTATGGAAGAACGGTTGACAATACAGTATCTGCATAACCATTGTATAATGGACAGATGCATATCTGCTGTATATGAGCAGTATGGTCCAGTAGTACAGTACATGTGTTTGACCATGTTGATCTAATGTACCTGTGAGCATATCTGCTCCTTGTTGTACTTCTGGTTGCTTGTTCGATAAAAACACAGTTACATGGAATTGTAATCTCTGGTTGTATAATGTGTATATGTCAAATACTATAAACCTGTGCCTCGATCCATTGTCCCCGAGACACGCATCGACCGTGGTACGTGAAGGGGCGGATGATGGCAGCGAACTGAAATGCACCGATTGGTGTGTTTACCCCAAGCATGCGTTCATGCTTTGTCAAACAGAGACAGAATTCCTTAGATGGACATTAAAAAGTACATTTTCTGTTCATTATCTGTCAAATTACCGATTATGGAAAACCTGGAATATGAGGCAGCTGTATCATTACTGGCATGCACATACATATACTTCAGGGATAAATATACGGACTATATATATGACTGTATTTTATGAATCTATATCTAACAGAAGTTGGAGGCAAAACAGAGAACCTGCCCACTAACTTCACAGTTTTTCCATGATATGCCCGACATATTCCCTGACTTTCCTTAGACATCCCATCTTCCAGATATTCCATGACAAGTGAGAACCATTTGATTTTATGACAACACTATTATTTTTCCCCCACAAAACATCAATAAATAGACATTATTGTGTAGACATCTCAGAGTACATGTATTTACAATTTACAGTATAATATTATCATTCTCGCTGTCTTGGCTTAGCCAATGATAACAGAAGAGTTTTTTTTTTGCTGTCAATGATTTATTCATTGGCAGAATGATTTAATTTTGAAACATGGTTTTCAAGGAGAATGAGTTTAAAAGACATGTTTCTCTGCGAGTGACAGCCTTGTGCAGGTGAAATGGAGCTCTGCTTGATGTAGCCAGCATTGCACTGATAGCTCTGAAAATGTTTCCAGAAAACAGAACTGAAGCAACTTTTAAAAGACTGTAAGTCATAATAAATAATTCCTATAATCAGATCTGACTCCCAGAGATTAGAAGAAGGAATTATTCAAGAACTAATATTTAATGCTTACAGTATGTCTGGGTATAGGTACAGTGTAGGTAGTTTACTGCTCCATATACCATTATTAAAATAAGGATGTGACACCATAAATCACTGCTTTGATTATACATAAGGCTCATTTGTGGAAGCTCCAATGACTCATACAACAGCATTACTGATTTTTTTATTCACACTTGTTCAAAAGGAAAATGATTTTGTTCTAAAACACTAATGAGTTCAACATTGGCAGATGATCTGTGAATATGAAAACATCAAACCTGTTAAAGACAAAAAGGCCATCAGGCCCAAAATAAAAAATTAAATGTTAATCTTCGCTTGCCTTCTGATTTCCCTGTTGTAAATGACATCATTATGCATTAAAGGCAATACATTTTTAGCCAGTTAAAAAGCTCAACTACTGCTTGTAGCATGGCAATAAGGTACATTCATTATATTTTACTTTAATTTGATTGTTTCCTCCAAGATAGCAACTACAAATCATTAAGGACACATTCTTCTAACAAGTGAAATAATTTCATAAATGTAATTTGAGTCTTATTTCACAGGCACAGGGAGAGTGAGGCATTCTGCCATTTGATTGGCTCACATCACAGAGCGTTTGAGTTTACAGTACATTAAATACATCAAAATGTGCATTTATTTGACTGCACATGCTTCAGCAGTTGCATAACAAACAAACAACAACAGCTTATACATGTTATTAGTTTTCAGTCAGGGTTTATTATCAGCAACTTTAATGTGGAATGTATGTACCGTATATTTAAGCCAATTCACCACTCAAAGCCACATTAGAGGAGCGTGAGAGTTAGTGTGGATTCAGACTTCTCTCTTATTCATCAGTGTCAATCTTACTTCGTCCACCTGTACATCTAAAATGATGCGGTGTGTTTTTACCACTGACCTTCCACGGCTTTGAGGCGTGTCAGTGGTATTCCCCATACAGTAGACGTGTCACTGTACCTTTCACTAGGCTGGAGACTCGATATGCTTCAGAAAGTGTGCTGAGCCAAGGGCAGCATCGACTTCTCATTAAAGCCGAGGGGTTGTAAAAACACACACACACACACACACTGCTCCTTCAGAATTGACCAAGGACTGCCTTTACGGTATGGCCACACCACACTTAATCACCATCCTCGGTGATCACAGAAAGTAATTAAACCGCACTGAACTTTTCATGTATCTATACTGTATGGGTCTGTCATCAGGAACACGGATAAGGCATACAAATAATAATATTTGTAGAGGACAAAACCAAGGAGCAAGTTGTAAACGGATTTATTTAGTGCTTTACAGTATTTTGCCTCACATTCATACACCGATGGTGATTGCTGCCATGCAAGGTGCGATCAACCGCTGGGAGCAGTTAGGGGGTTAGGCATCTTGCTCAAGGATGCAGGTACAGGTAGGTCAACGCTTGGGTTTGAATCCACAACCTTCTGGCAGGGAGCCAAACACACAGACCACTCAACCACCCTGTGGCCCCAAAAAGGGTCTGGAAGCTATACGTACTCCACGGAACATTGGACGCTGATTGGATTAAGATATTTAGAGGCAGGACAGTCAGCTACCGTACACTGTTAAGTTTTAAATTCCCTCCTCTCTCTTTCTCCCTTTATTGATGCATCGCCCTAAGGAACAAACCGTCCCTGCATAAAATGCCATGTGTTTAGGCGCAAAGTGTGCTGAAATGAACACGTTAGTACACGAGGCCCTACGTTACTGACTATTTATATAACAGAACCAAACCTGAAAGCATATTCTTCTGTATAAGTTAATGTAGTTGGTGACACAGCGATGGCTAACCGTGGCACGATCCGCCTAAAAGTATTTTGATTGACATGCACAACAACAGACTTTACGTAAGGAAAGGCTGGCTCTGCGAGACTAGCAGGGTTCAAACCAGCAACTTCTGGATCACTTGCTGCCCTGCTCTAACACTGCTGCCCATGTTGTGGAACTACAGTATTAGCATGGCAATTTTAGTTATTCATTGCCTGATTGCTGTTTCACCAAATATAAACATTAAAGTACTTTCAAAACACCCACTGAATGGCAATGTTTATTGTGCTGTAAGTAGTTGTAATAATGCTTTTCGCCTCTACACCTACTAGTTACCTTTAGACACAATGTTGACCTCTTATTTAATTTGTAAAACAATCAAAGACAAATAGGAATATCAGAATAAAACATCCAGTCTTTTGTATGTACAGACATTGAGTATCTAAAGATTAATTAACTTGATCATTGTGCTAAAACTCACAGAGAACCTCCATATTGAGGCAATGGCTCTTAATGTGCCAACTGAAGCAGATTAAAGGACTACAGTTAGTCAGGTAAAGCTAAAGCATGTCAAACATTGCTTTTAACATTACCTGCTGACTAAAGATGGGGCTTAACTCGATCCTTGGAGAACTTGGAGTGCTGTAGCAGAGGTACAAAGAGCCACTATTGCACGCCAGCTGCAAACACATGCCCACATGCTGGGGGTGGAAGCAGTACCTTTCCTACTTCATCTCTTTATGCCCACCTCTCCCAAGACTCCGCTAAGATGCACTTAGCATACTGACGGCTTCTGCAGCACAGCAGACACCAGCAAACTGGGCTGAGTCAAGATCTCACACAGGTTTCTCCCAGAAGACCTCTCCCTGCCCTTTCGCCGTGGTCTTAAATGATAACAGCCACAGCCAATGTTCATGCCTCATTTCATGTCATTATCGCGTCTCGTTCGCTTCATCGCCTTGGCTCCCAGGCTAGCCTTTCATCCCAGCGTGCCGGCGATCACTCATAGACAGCAAACATAACGGAGGCCGGCTGCAGCGGCTAATCCAAGGTTTGTGAAACCAATTTACCGTTCTCCCAAGAAGGAATACGCTGGAGACAATAGCACACCGTGCAAAATGTCATGCGTGACGCCGTCATTTTAATGTGCCGGCTATGATGTAGATTCTGCCTCCCTATCAGGTGTTGTTTATGATAATAACAGATGTGGCTCGGCTACAGCTCCTACACGGACAGCGTGGACGTTAGGAGGTAGAGGGTGACTCATTGGAATAATTGACAAGGATGGTCTCGGGAGCTTCTGTTATATTTTGCTGCGAGAATCAGTCTGGAAAGTCTATAAATCATTGAGAATGTGTCCGAGTAGCAACTGAACTTACCAATCAGCATCGTGCTTATAGCTATACGGGCGTGGCTTAGGTGTGCCGACATGCAAAATGGACCAGCTGGTTCATCAAATCAACTGCCAAATCAACTTGAAAGTGCTGCTCTTTACAAACAATTGTGATGCAAGACTCCCCAGATGGACTTGTGACTACAAATCCATCTGGCATGTCAGGTTCACATGCTTCATCCAATCGCGTGCCTTCAGTTTCAGTGCTGTACAACTCTTCATGTTGAACAGCGCATTACATAATGCATAGAGGCAAAATCCAGGCTCTTCTCAGGTTTACACTATAGTCTACATAACAGAAATGCCTCTACCAAAACCAGAGACTGTCACATTAAAGTTCTTAATCGTACACTATTTCTAAAGTATACTATTTGTATCAATCAGCAGTGACTGCCAACACAAGAGAGCCTATATATTCGTATTGTGTTTAATGTTCTAACTATGATGTCACCTTGACTTGTTTCTGGCTTGCTCACAATGAGAAAACACATCAGCGAGCTGCATTACCTGTGAGGGCCACGGTTTCCTTGGACCCTCATAGCTCATCGTTAGGAACTTTCATTGAATGTCACCTGGCCAGACAATGCATGGGAGGGTTATCCCTCGCCACAGCTAGCCTTAGAAGATGAATGATTTGTGCTCGTGATCAATAACATTTATCCTAATACATCACCTTGTTTTCTAATCTCCTGGTGACCTTGACTCTGTTCCATCTGGAGATTGTGTAAAATGTGTCTGTCCATATCAGACTCACACTCTGTTGCGGTGTGTAAACAAAGTCACCGTGTGCGTCGGCATACGGTTTGAAGGCGAGTTTTGTTGTTGTCTAGCAACCACACCATTCTGATCTGTGTCAATCACCATGTGGCACTGCGGCCTAAATTGTCATCCAATCTGGCTGGATGTGAAAATAAGTGGATTTGGTCTGGGTGTTGCTCGTAAAACAAAGAAGGTGTGACCTTCCTCTGAAAGTAGTGTGAAATTGATCTGGCACCCACGAGATGGGTGCCGTGCGACGCCACTGATTAAAGGAGACACTCCATCCCTTTAAATGTCTGGTGCCAACCGACAAGCGTCTGGCATAGTTCATTATTATGTAGGGCTGGGTGATATGGACCAAAAATCATATATTAAGATTGAATGCTTTACAATATATATCGGTATTTTTTATAAAGTGGGATAAATGTTCAGCAAGGAGAAAAAAATGTGGATGGAAATGTGACATTTCTTATTATTAGTGACATTAATTGTAGTTGTACATGGTTAAATCCAGAGCAGTTTACTATATTTCATCCACATTTGTGTTTGATAACCGGTACCTTGTAATACTAGTCGGCTACCTGTACCTGTTTGTCAGAAACGGAAGTTGAGCATGTGACTCAGTATCTGCTCTCTCATTGGCTACTCTGAAAAAAGGTGCGAATATAACTATATTGATATAAACGATATTGTCTAATATTATATCTCTTTTGAAAATATACCGATATAAATTAAATATCGGTATATCGCCCAGCCCCAGTAGTAGGGGTTGCCTAGCCAGGTGTGTCCACTGGTTTGACCAGCACACAAGGACAGATTTGATCCCTCGATTGGGCACACTTAGCTCATTAGATGGCTCTGCAAACTAGTCTAGTCCACACAGTGGGTGGAGTTATCCAAAGATTGCTAGTTCAAATCCCTCCTACCACCTGTTTGAGTGAAGGGTCCTTCTCCAGGACCACTGGTGGTTGGATGACATTGGCAGTGTGTCTCATGGCCTGAAGGTTTGCTACATAAAATGCAGTCAATTAACCAAAACAATACCTACTACTGTACCTTGAAGAACATTGTAGGTGGAGATTGTTTCCATTGGCTGTGTCAAAAAGGGAGCATACACTGATATGGTCATCTAAAGCCATTAATCTTGGCAGCAATAATTTATTCATTAGATTGAATTATTTAATTTTCAAACGAGGTTAAAACATTTTGACTGCGACGGCCTTTCAGGTGAAACGGTGTAATGCTGTCTGTATGTGTAGTGTGTAGTGTATGAAGGATGCTTCAGGAATTATAAAATTGGCCTGAAGCAGAAGAGAGAGAGCCTGTGTAAAAGCTTCACTCCATAAATCTGATATGCTGCCGTGACATTGTTGTTGCGGCAGAGATTAACAGGCAGGTGTGTCTTCATGCAATGGCAGGCCCGTCTGGGTCTAAATTACAAGTAATCTTTTTTTTGGGGGGGTTATTCCAGACAGTGCCCATTTTATGTGCAAATACATGTGCATTTTGTCATACATTTAATATATTTTGAGGTTTTTGTTTGCGTGGATATGAAGGATATGAAGAAGGACTTATCCTACTGTTGCTGCACAATTAACAGTAATATGTTGCTATGCCTCACAGAGGCTTTACATTTGCAGCTGAGTGACTTGAGTGATGCTAGTGACATGTTTTATACAGTATGTACTGCTGAGTGATACTGCATGTACTGTAGCAAAGTGCAACTCTTTGACTTAACAGGCTTGTATTTATTCATTGCAGATACCGTATCATTCAGAGACAACGTTAATGTCAGTCCCAGATATCCTTATTTGGGATATAGGCACCTCCTGAAAATGATCCAAGATTTACCAGGTCCATAGTGAGTGCTTCAACTACAGTATACAGCGTGGATTATTGTGTTGATCTGAAGTGCGTTTGAAGCTAAATGGCATTCCCAGTTTTCATCTATTATAACTAGGAGCATGGATTAAAATGTTATCTCCCGAAGTAACCAGAAAATACCCGGAAATCCCTCAAGGTGGTGTGTCCTGTGATTATGATTCACAGTATTTACACTACAAATCAATCATGAGTCCAGGAAAATCCCCTTGCAAGATTGATAGAATTTCTGAATGATCTGGTAGAGAGCATGTGACTATAGATGGGGCTGAGGATTGAAAAGTGCCAACCAAAATGACCAATTGCTGCGATGGTGTGGTGTAAAACAGACATTTGAATGATTTATAATGTGAATGGAGGCCCTTGGAGAGAGGCCAAGGCTTATACAATTAGACCGGTCTATTTGAGCCCAACCTTCTCAGAACACTCGGCCACTTCTAAGTACATCAGTCAGAGAGAAATTTGCTCCACTTTATACTTTGGTGGGCTAATTATTCATGCGCTGTCATAATTGCATCCGTGCATGCAGCTTCAACCCTGTTGCACTGCTTAGGCACACTTCAGCTATTTTAATTTAACAGTCAAGTCACACTTAGGGCAGTGGGTGGCAGGCTAACTATTGTGTACAAGAACTTTTGCTACTGTAATTAGGAAACTTGTTTTTCACAGTTGGTTGTGTACGTTGTGTATGTATGTACAGTATATTTAGTCAGCAATTACAAACAGATTAGGCACATACGTCTCATCTGAAGTAGGCCTATTGATGCTAACAATAGTATAATGTGACACATTACACTTTAAACAAACATTTTAAAACTTTAGGACAAAAAAAATCTATGCAATTCCTAAACTCTAGAGTAGAAATATTAAGCAAACAGACATAGTTCCCATTTAAACCCCAACATAACAATTAGACCACCTGCTGGTAACATATAATTGTAATTTATAATAGCTATTTTTGTTTCTCTGCACAGCAGCTGAAATATATTGCTCCTCTGAGGGTGAATACAGAGATATGGAAACACTGTACTTTCCCCATGAGTAGACAATGAAATTATTCTGTGAGAAGCATTATCTAGTCTTTCTTTTTGCCAACGGTAGCATTTACATTTCATAGCATGTTTAAAAACAGGTACTTACCTGTTTTTAAACTATAGTGTGTGCAGACATTTTTAACCCATAACATGCATACAAAGTATGAACGTTGTCAATATTACTGTAACAACAGCAGTGGTGTGTCCTATCACTGTTCAGTCTTATTATTTAGTTCACAGTTCTTCCATTGCAGAGTGCCCCCGACGCATTGAAGTTACCCTACCTAAAAATATCTGTCGAGGAGGGTGGTAGGCACTCCCCTTGGAGGTTTAACACAAAATATGCACTACGGATTGTCCCTTTAAATATACAGTATATATAAATGTATGAATAAAATTATTCATATAAACAAAAATGCTTAGTCAAAAATCAAGGTAAAGTTGTATTTTTGTACAACAAGGTTATCTCTATAACTCTCTTCAAAATCTGTTGCTCGCAGACCCGTGTTTCTGCACGAATCAAAAAGCCCCTATTGGGCAGACATGGAAGTCCCAGGGGAACCGTGTGATGGAAGCAACATCTGGCTTGGCCTACAAAGACGTCTCTGCTGCAACACCCTGGAAACCAGTGGAACATCCAGCCTGGGAAATGCATTCTGTAAAAAGAAAAAGAAAAAATCCTTTGTGAGAGAGGGCTATTTTTCTGACTTTTCTTCTCTGCTCAGAAAAATGGTTTGAGAAAAAATATAGTTAATGGTTACCTGGTGTACAACTTGCTGCCACCTGCGGATGTCTTTGATGTTTGCCTTTCAAGTCTTCATTCGACAAAGACGTTCCTCTCTTCTCACCATGGCTCCAAACCACAGCGAGAGAGAATGAAACGTTCTCCCGTCAGGACACTTCCCCTTCTTCCGGGACTGGTGAGGCCCTCTAGCCTCACCATTGGATTTAACACGCAAGAAAGGCACCTCAGATTTTATAAAAGGCACTTACAACTTCTCCTGGGGATGTGCGGTTTAATGGTGATGGCCAGCAAGGGCCGTGCTGCTCGTAGTCTTTCAGAAGATTTCCATAAAATACTTTACCACGGTATCATAAATATGCCGTGGCTCCATCCGACTATTGCCCTCCATTTCCGCTGACGTCATAGTTTGTAAACCCTTTTGACTTTAGCGTTCGCTCAGCCACCTTGACACAGGATCAATCAGAATCCATGTAGATGTCCAATAGTTTAGAAAAAACACAGGTCTACGACCAGAAGGCAATAATTGCGAACACTTCCCAACTTCCCAAATGTCTTATTCTTTCACGGAGCAAAATGTTACATAATGGCATAACACTGTAGACCCTCATTTGACTATATGGTTGTGTAGTGACAGTGGTGTGAAGTGCCTTGACGACATTGAGATTGACGAGCAACCTGGTCATATTGACTGTGCTCCGTAATGAGGCATACACTGTAAGCTAACCACGTCGGTCAGAAATGTTTTAGTCTTTCTTGTATTTCTGTTGTTGGTGAGAAGGAACACTGTTAAACCTTTAATGTGGCTCTATATGACCTTTTGCCACTAGATGTCACACTGAGCACACTAGACTAGTATCTCACACCAAAATGCTTCAATGCCACACACACACACACACGCACACGCACACACACACACACACACACACACACACACACACACACACACACACACACAC
>JAODOY010069304.1:0-16359 GCA_025399855.1 Forbesichthys papilliferus
GAGAGAGAGAGAGAGAGAGAGAGAGAGAGAGAGCGAGAGAGAGAGAGAGAGAGAGAGAGAGAGAGAGAGAGAGTAATGGTGTTGTGCCAGACACCTTCTCAGCTATACAACAAGGGGTTTGTTTGAAAGCCGCTCGCCCCATTAGGGGTCCTCCAGACCATCCTGAGTTACAGTGTGGGCGATAGGCGATGGTTGCCAGGGGCGACCAAACAAACAAACGGATCCGAACGAGAAAGTTAAAGGTCATCTCGCTTCCAAAAGCCCAGGGAAAACAATGGCCCCGGGTAGAAAGCCACCATTGTCTCTGTGGAAAACAAGCTCCCTTCATTAACAACCCCCCCCCCCCCTTCCAAATCGCTCCATCCCTCAGGGTGACTGGAGAAAATGTGTAATGTAGGATGTTTCGTAAAGGCAACGCTTTATTAAGGGACAGTATACAGAAAATAATTGAAGCCAGAGGGCGGGCAGTTGTTGGGGAAGCAGGAAAGTTCCAGAAAGCGCTACGCTGGGTGGAAGGTATTGAAGAACACATTTTAAAGGATTCAACGGGATGGATGAAGTCAGCCAAGCTCACTGAGAGAATACAGTTGCGTGTTTGTGTGTCAGACACAGACAGAGGTCATAGTTCGATAAATATGCACCAGTGTATGAGTCTGAAACTGTTTTCATTCCTCACTATCAGTCTGACCTTTCAAAGTAAATTATACATTTCTCTAGACCTCATTCTTTCCAGTTGTGTCTCAATGACACATTGCCTGTTTCAGGCTCTCAATGTGTCTGAGTTTTTTAGATGTTTTACGACTTCTAACGAAACTCCGGGATCTTGCTGTTGTTTGAAAGTGGTTTGTTTTCGCTGTCAGAGCCCAGCATGAACTTAACTTGATGGAAGTCTACGTTTTGAGGCTATTAGTTCCTGGCAAGGCCAGAAAAGCAAACCGCCTTTGAAGTGAGTTGTCGGGCATAATAGATTGGTTAACTGTGTTCTTCAATGTATTAAACAAGCTAAGTAAATTAGATTCAGTGATTAATGTGCTGTTGCGAACTGGGTGACTGTTGTAAATGGACTGCTCTCATGTTGTCAATGTTGACGCCTGAAACCTGGATCTTGAGCAGTGTCTTCTGGTGTAAACCCCAGCCAACCACAGAGAGACACGTCTTTCACACACACACATCTCTCCCACACACAGTGCTTGTAATATACTCAATGGTTAATATTAGACGACTGTGTGTGTTAGATTACTTGAAATCTGCACGCGAGCTTGCTAATGTACAAGTTCTATGAGATATATGTGCGTGGATCATATCTAGTGTTTTCCGGCCATCACTAGTTCATCAGTTTCTGTTACATGGCACCTCTTCAAAATGAATGCATGGTCGAGACATGACACTGTTCTGGCTTAGTCCAAACCGGGAAGGTTACAAAGGGATGCGTGTTTTTATAGCCCGGTGAACCTTACTAAATAATCTACGTCATTTAGCAACACATTTTAGATTGCTAATGGTGCCTAACGGTTCTCTTAAAATATGTGTTTTCCTAAAACATTAATTATAAAAAAGTTGTTTTATTATAGGAAAACATGAGGTTTTCATAATGTTTGTTTTGAGTCTTCAGGAAGTACAAATGCTCTATGTGCATTTGGTCTAATGAAAACATAATTAGCTATATCCCATCCTGGAGAGAAATATGGAAAAATGAAGGAACGTATTAACAATACGAGATCAAGTTGCAGACGTTTTGATTGAGATTTGAGGGTGCGGTTTATGCATTTAGTGCTTTGTTTGTGAACGAAAGAATCAGAGGTAAAGATGAAAAAGAGAAGCAATGCCTTTACTTTGTAGACTAACTCGGTCAAGAGATTTGGGGTTGGATGACATCAGCCTGACCTGTAGTGCTGTAGCATATCTACATGTCCTGCCTTTAGATAATGCAATGTCTCCTCTTACTGTACATGACAGCTTGTTGGAGAAAGTCTTGTGCCGTCTACAGCCAAACATTCTACAAGCTCTCTAGGGTAGCCGTGCTCAGCCTGTTTCGTGCGGATGGACCTACAAGAGCCAGCCCAGGACACGACAACAATTTATTAATATGCTATGTTAAGAGGAAAAGTTTAAATGCTACTAACTTTTAATGTAAATTCCTCTCTGACCAAAAGAAGACGACCATTTTCTGCATGTTTGTGTGTATGTTGGAGATATCGACTGAGCGTGGAATGTTGACAATGTAATGTGGCATTTGCATTGTATTCATCATGATGTCATCCTGTTATTGTGAGCAAGCATCTGTTTGGACAGGCTTCAAGTCAACATTACTGACATCTGTAACAAGACGTCTTGCTCACCCATCTTTCCATATTCTAATATTTCTTAATGACATTGCACTGCTGTGCCATAATAACGATCCTACACACATTCTTACATTCACTTTTATTTTGTATTTACTTACAGTAATATTTTATTTTTATTTTCAATGTTTTATTTATTAATTACCCAATGGCTACAGAGCCAACCTTGCCAGTCATAAGACATTCATATTCCAGGATGACCCTGTATCAATACAATTTGACTTTGCCTATGACTTCCACCCAGTTCATTAGGAGTTAGGGTTGACAGTGTATTTGTGTTAGTTAATGTGAATGACTGTGTGTTTGTGTGTGTGTTTTCAATATCCTTGTAAACAGAGCCAGTAGTGTGAGCTGGCCAGGGTGCAATAAGAGCTGAGTGAACACAGATGTGTTGTGTTCGTTGTCGTGCTAGCTCCTCGAGGCGAAGGGCGCAATGCCATACCTCTAGCTCTGCTCTTACTCGAAGCACGCTGTTAGCTCTACGTTGTTGCTAAAGCCTGTGTGTGCTAGGTGTGTGTGTATATGGGGTGTTCACTAGGAAACAACGGGCAGGCCCTCTAACATGTCCTTTTTAAACATTTGACGAAGCAAGCTCAAAATAGTGTCATTAAGAACAATTCGAAATGTACCCCGCTAACTTCAAGTCCAACTTTATTACGGAATCTGCTATTAGCGACACTTCATAAAACATCTCCTCATTTCCCCCTCCCCTCGGTGTAACCAAGACACTGTCTGCTCCACGTTCCACTCACCGCCGAATGCCAACAAGCATACTGTTGACAAAATGAATAGCTGGGAAAGTATTTAGAAAAGGATGAGGTAGTCTTTATGGCATTTCATTCATTTTAATTCTCTTCTCAGCCCTCTCTTTTTCAGAGATTTTGACTGCCGTTATTCTGTGGTGCAGCTTTAGGAAATATGAATTTGACATGTTGTTGCTCGACGTTGTTGCCGAAATGCTACCAATGTTAATTTTTTTGATAGCACACAGTCATAATAATAATATTAACACTGACTCTACAACAATATGATTGGAAATAGCTTAGAATGCAATGCTAATTAAGACAACGCTGCACGTAGTCTGAGACGCCGCGTTAACCCTCTCCAATCTCCTCCGTCTTCAGACTCTAAAGCCATCGTGGATGGGAACCTGAAACTGATCCTGGGCCTGATCTGGACCCTCATCTTGCACTACTCCATCTCCATGCCCATGTGGGAGGACGAGGACGACGAGGACACTAAGAAGCTGACCCCCAAGCAGCGTCTTCTGGGCTGGATCCAGAACAAGGTCCCCCAGCTGCCCATTAACAACTTCCACCGGGACTGGCGGGACGGCAAAGCCCTCGGCGCCCTGGTGGACAACTGTGCCCCGGGTACGACAGCACACGCAGTCCCTGCAGGGGCGCACACACATTATGACCCACAACCCACAGCTCCTTAAATGCAGAACCACAATAACATCACCCAGTTTCTCGCTCTTTTAATTGTTAGCAAGTGCAGCATAAACATGAGCGCAGCCAGGCAGCAGATAGCGCACACCGTGCCATCGCATTTTATGCTGGATGTATCATGTACCAAGCTTGCGGCTGATAGCGTAATGTGCCCTTGGCACCGCCCTTTAAACTCTGCGTTAGCACGGCGAGCAGTCTAGTCCAGCCATATCCGTATTAGTTGGGGCGCCCGACAGAAATGGAACAGCAGACTCAGTACAAGACAAACAAGTTTAACAATCATGAAGTAGGCTAGACCTATTCATAAATATCCTATGTATTGTCAAACCTAGAGATAAAGGGCATACTTCTACCCCAAAATAATTATGTTTGGGTGACTATGGCATTTAATTGAAAGTGGAATAAACATTTATTTTAACAACACACAAACAATCAAATCCTTCAGCACGTCTCTCCATGGCTTGTGTATTCGTCTTGCACAGATGAATCTTGCCATTGCTTGCTTTTCCTGTTCAAAGAAATGCCCTAACTGGGATAACATCTGCTTTGGAGAATTTTCCGATTTGCGTTTTAGCCATGTGCGCGCTGTTCGTACATACAACGGCAAGTTTTTAGGCGCAAAGTGCGATGAAACTAGCCATAAAACGGGCGCTAACACATTACTAAATGAGGCCCTTAGAGACACCAGTTGGTTACTAGGATCCAATGTGTGTGTGTGTGTGTGTGTGTGTGTGTGTGTGTGTGTGTTTGTGTGTTGGTTGGGTTAAGGCCAGGTCTGACAAGTCTCTGATAAGGCAGCTAAGAATGAAATCACACTTTGGGTGGGCTAGGAAACAGAACGAGTGGATTCAATTTAAAAAGCTCTTGAAGTTGTTTCCACACTGGATACTACTACTGTGAGTTAGTAGAGTCACACACTAAGGAGAGCGAGGTTTCATGGACTTCATAAGGCCGCTCCACTCAGACCACAGCTACAGATAAGCTCTATTTGCTGAAGGGAAAATAGATGCACGTTCTTCTTTCAACCCCCCCTCCCTCACTATCTTCATCCACTCTCCCTACTGTTTATCCGTTTATCCATTATAATCAGAAGCAGCCATTCTTGATTAATTATACAACAATCAGATGAGCAAACAGGCAGCAAGGGGTGTATGGCAGATGGAAACTGAAACGTAATCCCTCTAACCAGCATGGAGAGAACATGCAGGCCAGAGTAAGCCCACTGGGAAGCTGCAGAGCAACAGTTGACCCACATAGAAGGTTTCTCATCACCGGAGATGTCAGTTGGCCTTCCAGATTAGGTGTAGCTAACAAATACTGGCAACAGAGAGCGTGTGTTTGGGAGCTCCAGTGCTTTTCGAAAGTGTTTCTTGTGCTTTCTTGGTCTTGGAGTGCCAGTGTAAATGCCATATTTAATGGCTTGCTTGCATTCCAAGTTGCTTTTCTCTTGGAGAAGGCAGGCAGGTTTACTTACTTAAAGGAAGGTAACAGTGAAGTGCAGCTCAAAGAGTGATTCAGAGGAAGGGATTTGTGAGGTCGTTCTGTGAACTATGGACCCTCCTGTCCTGTGTAATTTAATGTTGGGCTTTCAAACCTGCATACAAGTGCATGTGCATTGCCATGGCGTCCCCATACCACCCTTCTAAACATCTAAAGTCAACCAGGGTATATTTGGTCCAAGCCTTTGATACTCTTATTAGGGACACATAAATTAGTGTCTTGTGAAATGTGAACCTGTATGTTATAATAGTTCTGTATGTTGAATTACTTTACGTTACTGCAGTGATCATTATAGATTAGTTATTTTGTGATTTATTGTGGGTATTCACAGACTCGTACACAGACACACTTCACTTCCTTCCCAGTGTTTAAAGAGTTTATATTCGTCTCACACCTCTGTTAAATTATGTGGCGCGCACTTTTGCAAACGATGTCCAAAAACCAAGGAGATGGAGAGAACAACAACTCCCTGGAAACAACTTGTAAATAGAATGGGCCTTCCCATCAATCGAACTAACATTAAACGTTATACGCCCACCAATGTGTGTAGCCTACTGCATTTCTTAACCCCGTCCTTCACGTGCAGGCCCGAGACTCCTCCTACGTGTATATAATTCTCAGCGTCATCTGGTTAAATCCTATTATTGGTGTTGTTGTTGTGTGCCTGTGTGCGTTTATCTTACACGACAGTTGACGAAATCCCATTCAGTGAGACACAGTGGTGAGCAGGGCTTCCCTGACTTATAAGGTATTGTTAACTTGTTTTTGATACTCTAAGTGCAACTACTGTGAAGGTAAAGTAGTTGTTTAGCAGTAGGCCCTACAGTAATACAGTCATGCTTCTGTGTTTTCTGTAATATTCCACTTCTGTTTTTTCTAACCTGCTTTTCTTTTATCTCACCTCCTCTCCCCTCCTCTCCTCTCCTCTCCTCTCCCCTCCTCTCCTCTCCTCTCCTCTCCTCTCCTCTCCTCTCCTCTCCAGGTCTGTGTCCTGACTGGGAGACATGGGACCCTAGCCAGCCTGTGGAGAATGCCAGGGAGGCCATGCAACAGGCAGACGACTGGCTCGGTGTGCCACAGGTATAACAGCCCTCTTCCCCAGCTACACATTACTGGACTGTATGGACTGGAGAGGTGCATGTTATATTGATAGCTGTATGCTAATGTAGATTGATATGATAATACCACCAATGAAAATGTAGTGTATTCCCTGTGTAGAGTTCAAAATGGCTGCAATCAGACATGTTACAGCAAATACATAAACAGTATTTTACAGGCATACCCTCAAGCCCTACTGCCCAGGGTCTAAATTAGCTGGTGTGACAGAGAGACAGAGAGACAGAGAGAGAGAGAGAGAGAGACAGAGAGAGAGAGAGAGAGAGAGAGAGAGAGAGATATTGAAATGTAAAGTGTAAGTTATTAGGATTTGCAGAAGGGTCTTTTATGTACAAACACGAAATGTTTCTGCACGACTGAAGCTATGCTACAGTATTTACTAGAGCAAAGATAGCCCATCAAACAATGCACTACACACACACGACCACAGACGCTACTTCATGTTTATTTATGTATACATTGTAACGGCTGTGGTGGTGGAGGCGAGTGCAAACGAACGAAAACACAACGTTGAGGTCAAAAAAGCCACGAGCCCTCGGCTCGTCCTTTAATCAAACTTAAACGAACTCAAACCACGAATGCAAAACTCCAAAACGAAACCCAAACAAAAAGCGTATATCGTCCCGTAGCGTTTCTACTAACAGAAACCATGTACAAAACGTGAACATAATACAGCAACGTGACATAAACAATAACCCACACCCCCTTCCCGGAATCACCGGTCTTTATGCCCTCACGCCCACACGGCTGACGGCAATCTGCCTGATCGCACGTGCGGGCGTGAGGCACTGGGGGTGTGGGCAGTCTCTCCGGCTGTCCTACACCGGCGAGACCAGGGAAGCGTTACACACATGTCCTGATTAGGTGTATATTCTGGTTTATTAGCTTCCGTTCACATTTCATGTAATGTATTTTTTATCAAGACACTTCAGTCAACTATGAAATGAAGGAATTACGGAGTAAGTAAATGATGTAGTGGTCAAGCCTACTGTGTTACTTTATAGTATGATATGCCTCCAGCGTCCTCTGTTCTATTGTGGTGACCTTGAACCTTCAATCTCAGGTCATCGCTCCTGAAGAGATTGTGGATCCCAACGTGGATGAACACTCCGTCATGACATACCTGTCCCAGTTCCCAAAAGCAAAACTCAAGCCTGGAGCTCCGCTCCGCGTCAAGACCCTGCACCCTAAGAAGGCCAGAGCCAATGGTCCAGGTAAAGAGGAGGCTAATCAAATGCTAATCGTGCAGCTAAAGATGGGACCTCTAATTATTATTTACTAGCATTAGCATTAGAAGATACCTATGGCAGCTAGATAGCTAAATAGTATCATGACATATAATATGTAATACAATAAATATTGTGTTTTGTACTGTATGTATTCATTCATTATCTTGTCATTTTTTATATTTAAAGTTCATTTATTTAACCTTAAATACATAAACACCTACATGCGACCAAATAACCAGTGTTATAATATAATAATACAGTAAATCTCTTTGTTTGTATATACTTTTAAATAATCTGTTTTCTTGTTTCCTCAAATGTTGTCTCTTGTTATTGCCAGGTATTGAACCCAGAGGTAACATGGTCCTGAAACCAGCAGAGTTCCTGGTGGAGACGGTGCAGGCAGGTCTGGGAGAGGTCCTGGTCTACGTGGAGGATCCAGAGGGCCACACAGAAGAGGTGGGGACTTTCTTTGACCTTTCAACTTTCTCCCTATAAAGGTGGAAACAGTTACAGATAAGGGAAGTTTGATTTTTAAGTCTATTTCTAGTTGTCTTTAACACTGTCAAAAATCCATCCAGGAGTGGTAAAATATCCAGAAAACAGAAGCTGACTTTTTCATTGAGTGTCAGTAATTCTGTTTCGCCATTTTCATCTCCATCTTTTCTTGCTAATGTAGGCCAGAGTGGTCCCGAACAACGATAAGAACAGAACCTACTCGATTGCTTACCTTCCCAAAGTGGAAGGTCTTCACAAGGTCAGCGCATGATGCGACTCATTCTATACTAATTTGATCCTGTGGTAGCAGAACACCTGACTGGTCTCTGTGGTTGCTTCCTTCTCCAGGTCAAGGTACTCTTTGCTGGGCAGGACATCGACAAAAGCCCCTTTCTGGTGACTGTGTCCAAGGCTTTAGGAGATCCTAACAAGGTGCAAGCTAGAGGCCCGGGTCTGGAGCCAGTAGGCAATGTGGCCAACAAGCCCACCTACTTTGACATCTATACTGCAGGTAAATTAACTGACAATTAAGGGGATTGTTTACAAGTGCAAGAATAATGTTTAACATCAGTCTATATTTAACATTGCTAGGTATGATATCTATATAATTCTAAATGCCTATTCACAAAGTGAAAATGGCCTGGCTACACCAGGCTACTTTATAATATCCATGTTCCCATGTTCAGAGATGCGTTTGTGTTTGTGCCACAGGAGCAGGTGCGGGAGATGTGGGCGTGATCATTGTGGACTCCCACGGCCGGAGGGATACAGTGGAGATTGTTCTGGAGAACAAGGGAGACAGTATTTTCCGTTGCACATATGGGCCCGTGCTAGAGGGCCCTCATGTCATCTATGTGACATTTGCCAGTCAACAAATACCCAGAAGCCCTTTCACCGTTCACATCTCAGAGGGTAGGCTACTTACTGTATAACGGACTATACCATTTCTCTTTAAGGGAAAATCTTTCCTAAAACGAGTGTTCTAAGACTGACTGAGACAAAAATAAATAAAGGTTTTAGATTTCCTTAACATTTTGTGTGTGGACCCGCACACTACACTAACTGTACTCCATGTTTGAGCCCGGTTCTGACCTCATCTCTACCTAATGGGGCAGTCTGTCCCGGCACTGGTTTCCCCTTTCTCCTGCGGTTGGTGTGTTTTCACAGTGTTGTTCTGTGGTGTTCTGGCCCTCTGGCCCTGTGGCCCTGTGGCCCTGTGGCCCGGTCGCCTGGTCGCCGGTGACATGGTCTTGAGTGTCATTCCTGTTGTTCCCTCCTCCAGCTCCACAGAGCAGCTCTCCGGTGCAGATAGTGCCCCAGTCTGTACGCACGCCGCCTACAGACAGGACAAGGCGAGCACCTCCCCCAACACCGCCCAAACCCAGGCGACCAAGTTAGTATAGCCCTTAGGCTACAGTGATGGGGTGGAAAGAGCCTGCTTGCGCTAGCCTTCTCCCTCCCGACAGCAACTCAAAACCAACCTTTCCACCTTCCCCTTCATCCCGCCTCTGTCTCAGAACTCCCATTGCCCATATGGGGCTTCCCAGCTTGGTAGCATGCGCTGGAGCTTTAGCCCCGAGTGGCGTTTTCCATATGTACACTGAGAGTGTGAATGATCAGTTAGCACCGTATGTGTGTGTGTGTGTGTGTGTGTGTGTCACAATGTTAAGATCAGTTAGCACCACTCAGCTGTTTTTGGCTGTTTTGGAAAGTTACATTTATAGACAGTCAATCATTCCTCAAACATTTTGTGGAACACACTAGATGGGTGTTTTAGTCAAAACAAGCATGTTGCTGCTAAATCTTTTTGGTTGACACCAAACTAGGCTAACTAGCTAAACAAGTGAATCACTGAAAATGTCACGGTCACCATAGTGGTGTACGAGTTTACAAACAATGCTCGTGAAAACAAGTGAAAACAGGTAATGTAACATCTTAGACCTTACAAATGAAAGGCGGCGACGTAATGTAACACATTTAGCACTTTCTTTATAGCCGTGTGCTTGTGAGTGAACATTACTGTGTTATGTGTGTGTTTTACATACTTGTGGAGTCTTCATAAACTTCACTATCACCATCACCGTCCTCATTCTCATTCTCATGCATTTTCTCTTCTCCTTGAGCCTAAAACTTAGCCCAGAAAACCCAGACCTGTAATCACAGCATTTTATTCAGGTAACAATTGAACCTAACCTGTATTATCTAACTGAAACGTGATCCTAATTTAGGCTAACAGGGGTCAGTCGACTGTGCACCAAAGTTAACAGTTTATCCGAGCAACATTTCACCTTAAAAACATACGCATTAACGTCTACACTGGCATTCCTGTCGGCTCTGCAACCTCTGCTTGACATCCTGAGTCGACTTTCGTTTCATCGTTTCCATTCTCTCCCTGCAGCTTTGAGGCCAAGCTAAGCCTCCAGCATTTGACCCTGGGCTTCTACAATAAGATAACCGCCGTTTTCCTTTCTTCCCAGTGTCCAGTCTATTACCCTGCTTACAACCGCAGCTGTTGCTCACCACTAGCGCTGTTTAACTAACGGCAGCAACCCTGCGGCTGTGTGTGTGTGTGTGTGTGTGTGTGTGTGTCTGAACGTGCGGTCATGCCATTAGAGCGCGTCCTCAAGTGTGCGTGAGTGCGTGCGTGTGCCCATCTTGTGAACACGTTAGCTTCACAGCCATTCCGTCTCTCCGTCTTAACAACTGTGTAAACGATGTCTCCTGTTTTGGTGGGTGGTGGGGGGGGTTTGCTCAGCCTGCAACCCCAACGTGTGCAGGGCGTCTGGGAGAGGCCTGCAGCCCAAGGGGGTCCGGGTGAAGGAGGTGGCAGATTTTAAGGTCTACACCAAGGGAGCTGGCACCGGTGAGCTCAAGGTGACCGTCAAGGGACCAAGTAAGTGGAGAGCAATGTCTGCCTGCCTGCTGCACACATGGCCTCTGAAAGGCCAACTTAAATAACTATTGATTGTTTAGGTCATTTTGAATGATTAAATAATGCTATCCCAAATCATTGTGTGGATTTATGTACTTTCCGTAACTCGAAGGGTCAGGGATTTGTTAAACTGAAACAACAATTCAAATACATGCAGTTTTTCAACTGTTTACTGACATTGTTACACTGTTACTCGCTCATATTGTAAGATAAGAGTAGATCTGTCAGATTTACACAACAGCTGCCTCACGTGAGCTTTTTCGAATATTCCTTTCAGAGGGCTTCGAGGAGCCAGTGAAGGTCCAAGAGGTGGGAGAGAGCTTGTATGAATGTGAATACTACCCGGTCATGACGGGAAAATATGTGATCACTATCACCTGGGGCGGACATACCGTACCACGCAGGTGTGTTGCTGTTCTATGTAAATCCTGTAATTGGTCTTACTTGCATGCCTGTTTGTACAGTCAGGACGATATGGCCACAGATCTATGTGTTTATTCATCATTAATATTTTGTTGTTTAATGTGAATAAATGCACAATAGTAGGTCCCATATGAAATAGTATGTTGCAAATTTTACTACCAATGACAGCTAACGGTTTTAATTAAACAACACCAGCACCGTGGGCCAGGGATTGAGAGATTGTACATTCTTGCCAAGGACTTTGCCAGGTGTGATGTGTTGTCATTATGTTAGCTAAACCAGACATCCCAACCTGCTCATTTCAGGAAGCCCCCCCCCTCCCCAATTCTGTGCCAGAACTAGCCATAGCATATGTAGGCCCACTCTGTAAATTAAATATTGTTTGTTTATTGTTACTAAATGGGACACGAATGAATCAAATGATCTGGGCTGCTACTTAGTGCGGTGCTTTAAATGATAAATTCTGTAAAATATAAACACTCCATCAAAATTATAACATCGAACACCCGAATCGAAGTCCACCAATTAGTGACCTCAGGCTCTGACCTAGACATCAAAATGAAAATAATGTTATAATGGAGGAATCATTAAAATCACCTCAACGTGTCTCATAGTCATTTTAACCCACCGTGGGCAACTGAGAAATCACTGCTGCAAACAGTGGAGAGAAATACACTGTTATTGTAACTTTCAATCAAAACGCGCATTGTGTCTTACTCTCTCTCTCTCTCCATCTGTCGCTCTAGCGGTGAAATTAGCATTTAATTAACACTCTCTCTCTGCCCGCTCTTGTTAGATTTTCCGGGATATTGTATACAATTTGTGGGCATTGGGGAGCCGCTATTCAAATGCAATAGAGACTCCCAGAACTTCCGGGAGAGTTAGGATGTCTGGCTAAACGCAGTGCTAGAGCTTGCTATGAAACATTAAGAGCTCAGTTGTGCCATTTCAGCACACACAATGTTAAAACAGCTCTAATGTATGAACAAAGGCTCAAATGCACTAAAAGAAACTGCCTGTGTTGTCCTGCAGCCCTTTCGAGGTGTTTGTGAGTGAGGATGCTGGTCCGCAGAAGGTGCGGGCTTGGGGTCCGGGTCTGGAGACTGGCATGGTGGGAAAGAGCGCCGATTTTGTGGTGGAGGCCATTGGCACAGAGGTCGGCACGTTGGGTATGTTAGACTACTGGAGCTCGTCCACATCCCAACACAAATAGATTGTGATGCTAATGCTGCTCTTAAGCCTGAGACATTTGGATATCATTGTCAGTTTGCTCCTTAACCATGGTACTAATATATCCCTAACTGACAACAGTGTACATGTAACAAACCTACAACACAGTATATATCATGCCCTCAGTTACAAACCTGTATTTCTCAATGGATTCATCCGCTGCTTGTTCGCAGGCTTCTCCATCGAGGGTCCGTCTCAGGCCAAGATCGAGTGTGACGATAAGGGGGACGGCTCTTGTGACGTGCGCTACTGGCCCACGGAGCCTGGCGACTACGCCGTGCACGTCATCTGCGACGACGAGGACATCAAGGACAGTCCCTTCATGGCCCACATCCTCACTGCGGCCAACAACGTATTCCCAGAGAAGGTGACAGTCCGACTTTTTACCATTCGACTTAACGTATCAAGGCCATTGCTGCATCGCATGTGCTCTTGCCTATGGTAAATGGTAAATATATTTATATAGCGCTTTACATTATTTGCCTCACATTGACCAGTTCACACACACATTCACACACCGACGACTACGTCAGCCATGCAAAGACACACCTGACCACCGGAAGCAGTTAGGGACGAGGTGTATTGCTCAAGGACACCTCGACATTTGGTGAGGAGTTAGCGGGGTTCGAACCAGGGAGTTCTTGATCACCTATCGCCCCGCTCTACCGCTGAGCCACTTAGTATAAGCCACCTGCGTTTGCAGACCGCTCTTACGCCTGGTTCACTCCAGGCACGGCAACAACAATGTCGTAACGCAAACACGGCAACCAATCTGTGAAAACACCGCAATCGTCAAGACAAACATCAGACGTAACAGTGAACTTAAAAATGCGGCGTGGATGTAGCGTCAAGCAATCAAAGTCGAAAGGTTTCCTGATTTATGAATGAATGTGTAGGCTACAGGCTAATTTAAGTCAATGTACTTACACATACACACCGAATAGCATAGCAAGCGTCATTCTGCACAGAGAAGTTCTAGACATAACACACATCTGGGCCACTTAGTAGGCATGAAACATACAAAGCCTTTAAAAATACTGAGCTGTCAAGCGTTTGTTGCAATCCCGTAAACTTGGATCAATGCCACAGGTCCTCTTCGGTGGTATATCAACTCCCGGTTCTCATGCCGTATGGAAAATCGCCTCACAAGTTGGTAAAATGAAACCCAACTCTTGTGACACAGCTACCCTACTGCATCCAAATGTTGCCGTGTCCGGTAGATAAGTCGCAGCTGTGCGGATTGCTTTCTGTTGGACTGAATGGATGCCGTATGCCGTACGTGTGATCAGGGCTTTAGATGTCTATGTGTTTCTTTATATTTGCACTTGCATTGTGATGACAGTGTTAAAACTGCTCTTCTTCTGCAGGTGAAATGTTATGGCCCAGGTCTGGAGCCCACTGGTTGCATCGTCAACAAGCCTGCCGACTTCACCATTGACACCCGAGGAGCAGGAGGAGGTGAACTGAAGATCTACGCTCAGGTGAGTGTGAAAGTTCAAAGCAGGATCGTCTAGTGGTCAACTCCCAGTCAGAAGGTATTTTAGACCAGGAGTTGGCCTACCTTAAGCAAGGCTCCTAGCCACCATTGCTCCTTATATACATTACTTGTAATTGTACTCGTTGGCTAAAAGTATATGACACTAACCTTGACATTACCTGATTGTAATTGCCTGCATTGTAACCGTGGGTCGTCTCTGTAATCCCACCTGGGACCTGAAGTGAGCTTTGTGTTGTTGTGCTGACAGGATGCAGAGGGATTTCCCATTGACATCCAGATCATGGATAACGGAGACAGCACATACTTCTGTGTGTACATTCCCAACAAGCCCATCAAACACACCATCATCATCAGCTGGGGAGAGGTCAACGTCCCCAACAGCCCCTTCAGGGTACAGAAACAGACATTCAGTAACCTGATCTGTTGCTGTGCATATCTATGCAGACGATTTTGCCTCGTGCTCGTTCAGACAACTGGCTGAGTGTATTGTGTGCGCGTTCCCTCAGGTGACCATTGGAGAGGGCAGCCATCCTGAGCATGTGAAGGTCTATGGTCCTGGTGTGGAGAAGGCGGGGCTAAAGGCTAATGAACCCACCTACTTCACCGTTGATTGCAGCGAGGCAGGGCAAGGTTAGACACACGCTGTTATTAAGATAATTACTTAGCAAGCGATGCTAATGGTCTTGGCTATAATTATTATGCTAATAGTGCAATTATTTTGATGACAGGCAATAATCCTAACATTAAACATATAAAGATTGTAATATTAACAAGACAAACAAGCGCCTGAGACCAACAATGTAAGATAAACAAGATGCATGTGAATTTGGTATTCCCGACGTCCAGGTGACGTCAGCATCGGGATCAAGTGTGCTCCGGGTGTGGTGGGCCCCGTGGAGGCTGACATCGACTTTGACATCATAAAGAACGACAACGACACCTTCACGGTGAAGTACATGCCTCCAGGCCCCGGCCAGTACACCATCATGGTGCTGTTTGCCGACCAGGTTAGAGAGCGCATGTGAATATTATGTGTAGGTGGCACCAACGCTATAGCTAGCCTTGATGCTGACCTGCTGCTTCGGGGGTTTTGTGAAACAGGAAATCCCCATCAGCCCCTTCAGAATCAAAGTGGACCCCTCCCATGACGCAGCGAAGGTCAGGGCTGAGGGACCCGGACTCAACAAAACAGGTCTGTCAAAAACCATCTAAAACCAGTATGCAGTACGACGTTTGCCATTAGTAGAACAGTTCTCACACCAGTTGTCATACATCATTTGCTAAATATAAATTACTAGTGTTAGCTATTGTTGTTTTTAGGAACAAACAAATTAATCAAATAAGATGATTAGACAACCTGGTCTAAAGTCAAATATCAATTCAAGGTAGTTGAATGTAATCTGAATGCCTAGGTGTGGAAGTGGGTAAGCCCACTCACTTCACCATATACACCAAGGGAGCAGGCAAGGCCAAGCCTGAGGTCCACTTCACCGGGGCTCTCAAGGGGGATGCTGTCCGGGACTTTGAGATCATTGACAACCACGACTACTCCTACACTGTCCGCTACACGGCACTACAACAGGTACTTGTTAATGGAGCGGTGGTCGGCTGGTTAGCGCAGGGCGGTTATACCTCACACTGCGACGCCTCAAACCCCCTCTCCCTCCCTCTCTCTCTCTCTCTCTATCTCTCTCTCTTTTTACTACCCCCCTTCCTAGGGAAACATGTCAATCACGGTGTGCCATGGTGGTGACCCGATTCCCCGGAGCCCCTTCAGTATCACTGTGGCCCCGCCCCTTGACCTCAACAAAGTCAAGGTTCAGGGGTTGAACAACAGTGAGTATTGGCTCGCCTCGAGGACTGCTCTGGTCAAACAATGACGGTTTGTGTTAATTAGTGGAGCGCAGGGCAAAGATACAGCATTTATCATGCAAATGACTTTGACCCTGTGCGTGTTAAATCCATTTGTCTCATTAGGAGTGCTCACGCCCGTGAGATTTGGCCTCTTCGGCTGAAAACAACGCAATAGTGTTTTTATTAATGGCGCTGTTGCTGCCAACTTTGAAATTCTATCACCACCTTACCATGGCGTTGGGCCAAATGCATTCCATTTCTTCAATTACTTCCATCTGTGTGTTTATCA
>JAODOY010069315.1:0-10941 GCA_025399855.1 Forbesichthys papilliferus
CTCTCTCTCTCTCTCTCTCTCTCTCTCTCTCTCTCTCTGGCCTGGCAGTAGTCTCTCTCCCATGGGTTTCTTGGCTGTGTTCTCTCTGGGTATCTCGAGTCCATCCGCAGCCTCCTTGATCTCTCACCACGCCCCCTTGCACTGTGCTAATGGGAATGAGTTTGTCCCCGCAAGGCCACTGTAGATGGTGTGTGTGTGTGTGTGGGGGGGTGCGGGAGAAGGCAAATAAGGTGGATGCTACACTGTGAAATGCTGCGCGGCTGAAACATTGTTTGGCTTCACGTACGGTACGATTGACTGGTCTTCTCTTGTTGATTATCGACTCAGCTGTCGGCGTTAACGGTAACGTTTCAATTTCAAAGACAGGTGCTCAAGTTAGGCTTCTTGGACTGCCGAGTGTCTCACAACCAACCCACATCTGTTGGCCAGGACAGGCTGAAACCTTCTTCATAGGGTCGTGTGATTTGTGACATCACAAACTACAATCTTAGGACCGCCTACACCTTCTGCCTGTGTAGCACACTAGTCTAAATGTTTTTACTCAGACAGGCTTTTGGTTAGCTTAAGCTCAAACATGATTTTTATGTATTTAGCTAGTTAGTTAGCTATCTGGTTGAATTTGTTCTAGCATTCTTTATTTTACTTTACAACTACAGTATGGTGCTGACATTCTCACATAACAATAAAAGGGTTTTAATTTATCTTTTATTTCTATCATCTGATTCCTTTAATCATTTTTTTTAATGTATGTAATTTCTTTTTTGTAATTTTTTTGATCAACTGCAATATCGATATTAACTTATAAACACAAACGTAATGGGAAAATGCATCAAAATAGATTCATAACATATCAAAGAACAAGTCATATTGGACTGGTACAACAACAGTAACTCTAAGCTACCGCGAAGGCTTTCTTTTTGCTCAGTTTCCTCTTCGATCTCCATTGTGTCGTTCAGCCACAGTCAACGGACACATCTCTCCACAAAATATATGGAATGCTGCATAGGCCTATATTCCTCAAAATGTTTTATATGATGTTGCACCATGTGATATTTCAATAATGACATTGAATCGATTAGTTGTGTACCCTCTTTTCTTCCTATTCACTTTTAAGGGCAGTCAGAGGTGCAATTCACATTCATGAAATCTGTCACATGTTGCAGGGGGAATTCCCTCAGGTGCGCACAACGAGTGATGGCCTTACTTCAAACAGCAGCGGTTGGTCCACAAGAAAGGCATAACTGAATAGAGTAAATACGCTGTTTGCTTTGGGTTTAAATTAGATCTGCCACCCGAACTGGTCCAGAAGGTGTCTGGGGTCAAATGTAAAAAAATATTGAAGAGGGGTTAGTTAGGTAATAGTTCCAGTTTTTAATGCATTAAGGCCTTTACTAGATGTAGTGGATATGACAAGAGGTCAATGGTCTAGTAAATACACAATGTCACTTAGCTCTCCAATATACACATTTAATATCAATGGCAAGACAATATAACCTCTTATCTATGTAAATGTAGTCTTTTAAAAAAAATAATTTGCAAACGTGTTTTTTGGAGTGCTGTGATGTTTTCTTTGAACTAAAATGGGTCTTCCAGGGTTAATGTCAGGTGGAAATGTATTCCTAAAAGCTGGTCCAGTGTCCATTTTCATCAAAAAGTCACTTTCTGGGAGGTAATTATGTTCTTAAAAGGAGCCCTTCAACAAGAAATACGTGATAGGTTACGTGCTGGGAAATTAGTTGTACAATTAAAGTGTATTAAAATATCAGTTGAAATGTTCTGAAATAAAGGTTTTTCTTATAAATCTGAAATCCCCACCTGACATAATTGTTCTTTAACCCACGAGGAGCCCTAATTTTAAAACCCAAGGCATTTTTATATTTTTTAGAATTGTTACACAATTGTAAACAATTCTCCGCCTCTGTAGCAGATAAAAACATGAAATAAAAAGCATTTGAGAGCTAAAACCTTTGGCTTTTATTTGGTATGATTTGCCTTTGCTCAACTGGTAATCATATATAGATAAATCTATAAATTGAAAAAAATATATAACATTTCTACACATATTAGACCTATACAGTATTATTTATCAACCTAGTTATGCATGTTATACTGTTTTTTTTGTCTATATAATCGCCATAATCATTTATTACTAGGATTATTATTATTACAGTCAGCGTTTGGCTCCAGCATGGGAAATAAAGGTTATGTCTCAGTTTTCTGGTCATTGTGAAATCCTTGTGAACTCGCTGTGATCCTCATCTTCAAACATAATGTCTCTCCGTGAGCCTTGGTTAGCGTCAACAGTCAGATCATAATCTGGGCCAGAATTTTCATTGTTCTTATTACTGGATCTGCATTGTAGACCTTGGGTAGTTAAAAACTATGCCGAGTCGAGTTCACGCAGACCACCCCTAAGACTTGATGTGTGTGTGTGGGGAAGGGGGGGACTCTACATTCTGATTAAACTGCCCTGAACGAGCCATAACCAGATATAGTAGACAAAACCTTCATGTCACCCAAAGCTTTTCTCAAGAACGGGTTTGAACACCCCCCGGTGTGCTGGTTTTGGCCGTCGCCAATCTTTGCAAATCCATAATCCCATAATCCCACCTATCCATTATAATAGGAAAAATGCATGGCTAATATATTTTTAACTGAGGAGTTATAAATAGATTCACCCCACGTATAGCTGTTCAACTGTACGTGGGGTGAATCTATTTATAACTCATCAGTTAAGACATCAGTAACACACCAAGCTGTAAACAAGTTTTTTTTTTTTTGCTCAGACATTTTAACATTGCAGTCTATGGAGATGAAATAATTACTCCTAATGAAATATGTAGAGTTCAGATGTAAAAACCTTTAAGATATTTGAAAAAAGCAGCAATTAGCAACTTGAAACAGCATTAATTATTAGGTTTCCATATATGCTTCACTCGTTTAACCTGTATTACAATGCAAAGGCTGTGTCACTGAGTAAAAAGTTCTACCTTTCAAGAATGTAGCAAATGAAAAAATTGTCAACTGGACTTCATATTTTTTATTGTGGTAGCATATGTCTTAGCTATGTATCAGCTACTAAAGCGGCAGGGATTTCACTCTAGTGCTTGTTAAAAGACATTCATGTATAAAACCAGTGCGCACTCAGCTAATTAACTTCTTTGAAGCACTGAAACACTCGTGCTTTTGAAATATTATCAGAACGACGTCCCCGCACCTACTGTAGAATGCATGCAGGACTTTGCGTGCATTTGCAGAGCTCTTAGTCGAGCGACCGTCACCGAAGACCTCCCCCACAAGATGTTTAGAACAGCAAGAAGAGGAGTACTAGGAGGAAAATGCTATCTAGAGCCGGTGCACCTTCCTGTTATAGCATCGTCTAATGTCGATGGCTCACTCTCTTAAATATAGACTTGGAGACATCCACAGATTCCTGTGCTTCTCTGGAAGGGAATAACCAGGTCAAGAGGTCTTTTGCATCTTATAGTTCTTCTTTGTGCTTTTATCTTGATGCGAAAGTAAACTTGGTATATTTAATTGATTTAGCTTCCTTTTGTGTATTTTTGAACGTCGAGCCTCAGTTTGTTTCAATCTGGGGTTTTATTGCCTTCAATGATTCCTTAAGTTGAGAAGCAGTAATACAAATAACGTATATTAGGGGTTAAGACGACAAGGTGTCTTTGTCAACATTTGAAAAAGAACATCTTAGTTTGCCGGGCAGAGAATAACCAGGACAGTTGGGAGTTATTTGAGATTTATTCCAGAAATATAAATCAACCTTAGAAGCTGTTTATGGGTATTGTGGTGAATGGGACAGACATGCTGACGGAGAAGGCATTTGGCACCTATAAAGGTTCAGTGTCTTGTTTTATTCCTGTTGCAGAATGCAACTATAGCCTTATTATAGTATTGGCTTTGTTTTTATTCCTGGGTACTCACCGCAAGGTTAGCAGAATGACACTATTGCTGCTGTTGGTTACCTCAACCGCAACAATAGAGTACAGTCACCAAAAGATCTACCTTGTGATTGTGGCAGTTTACACTAAAATTGAGGTGGTTTAACAAAAATAATAAAGTTAAATCCCAAATCAAATTGTGGCCCTTCTTTAAAGAACAAGATTGGCAATCACAAGGTTGAATCAGAATTAACTGCTTGAACTTTACTGCTCTAAAACACTTGTTTTACCCATAGTTATACAGTATTAAGGACCAAAAGTATCCCACGGTTACAGTACAGTAGTTACATGTTATGCTGCTAAAATGTAAATAGTTGATTTAGTCAGTATGTACGGGAACTTTCCCAGTGGTCGGTGTTACCATTACCCTGGCCGGGAGGAGGAAGGTGATGCAAATGGACTGTTTACTGTTCAAAAGAGAACGGTTGCAACTGTAGTTGTGTGTATTGCATGGCAGCCGGCTTATTAGCTGTGTGCTAATACCTATTTCACAGGGCAGGCCATTAATGCTGTCCCCAAACGATGAGTGGAACTCTAACCAATGTGCTTCACACAGGCATTAATTCAGGAGTATAAAAAAGTGCTGCAGAGATTAATTTCAGACTGATATTGCCTACAATAATAATCTCAAACCTTTATACATACATGTCCATTTGGTTCTTTATGGATGATTGAGGTTATCCCATCATGATTCCAGACTGATGCACATTAATAAAACCCTTTTTCCATTGGCATTTCTGATCAAATGACACGGCAGTATAGTAGAGAGGAGACTATCTAAGTAATATATATGCAGCCATTTGCTGTCTGGTTTTGAATAGTTCACTTAAAAGTGACATGTTGTAGGGCTGTGTGTGTGTGTGTGTGTGTGTCTCTCTCGCTGTGTGTGTGTATGTGTGTGGGGGGTGAAGGGGCGCCGGAGGACTCACCTCAGCTGTCCCTGTGGCCGGCGAGCTCCATCCGTATGCCCCCCACAGCTGTTCTCTGTAATGCCCCCCAACACACAGCCTACAACCGATGCCTGCTTCCCCCGTCACCGCTAACTCGTTCTCCCATGCGTCCATCCGTCACGCCGCGTGCGAAGCGGGCGAGAGGATCGCTGTGTTCGGCGCGGCCACGCCATCTCCCCCTCCCCCTTGGGGCTGTCAGGGAAACGAATCTGCTAGCAGGACGGGCTTTGTGTTTTTATTTATACACCTCGAATAAAGGCCAAAGGGTGCTATAAAATATATGCAAGCAAAAGAAATGTTTCACGTAAAACAGCAAAAATCGATTTAGAAAAAACATGTGATGTGTTGAACAAAAAACATGCAAGTTGTATAGTTAAAAAAAAAAAAACTTTTTTATTTTTATTATAGCAGACTTTTTTTTTTCCCGTACAGAAAAGAAAGTTTAAAAAAGCCCTCACCTGGAAATGAATGTATGATGATATACTATGCTTGTGACACACAGATAGTTCCAAAGAACTGCAAAAAGTGAAAGTGTATAAGCACAAATTCAGAAAAGCAAGCTGCAGATTGTGTGTTTGTGTGACTGTATCGGTGGCCGTGCAGTAAGCTACTGTACGTAAACCTCACTCTGCGACACCTCAAGAACGCTCTAGTGACAGATGCCAGCCCGGGACTTTAGCCTCCCTTGCTAAGGCGTTCGCTCTCTAATCTGTGGGAGTAGGGTTCCCGAGGTGGGACAGACCTTCATAAGGGATACATCTGTTAGGTGGTAACATGCGATAGCCAAGGGGGTAAAAGAACAACATAAATCAAAGAGAGAAGTCAGCAGAGGTCACAGAACAATGAAAACGTCACTCAGGGGGCATGTTATACCCGACGTGCTGCATTGGTGGGCCGGGACTAAATGTAATTTGGCAAATTCCGTCCCGATAGCCGCGACAGTGGAGCAGATAATGTCCAAGGAGGAAGGCCCGATAGTGAGGAGGCAGGGAATAATACATCTCTTCTTTTTGATCGCAGATAAAGACCTGAGGAGATTGCTGTCTCCCGCTGGCAAGCGTGTCTCGGGGCTGTCGCGCCACGCAGTCGTTATCTACCTACGGTTGGGGAAGGGGGCTGTACGCACAATGCTTACTAACACGACACACATCAAAACAACAGCCTATTTGTGTTGTCTTTGTAGTGGAGGCAACCTTTCTTTTGTGAGTTATGTCTTTTCGAGGACGGCGTTTTGCTTGCGAGTGAGGAAAGCACCTTCGATGCATCTGCAATGCTGTTTTGCAGTGAAAGACAAGGGTCCAAGGCTGCTCTACGCTTAATTCCTTTTCAGTGGTGAAGTGTGTCTGTGTGTGTGTGTGTGGGAGGGTAGTTGATTGGACAAGCATCCACTCTGTAAAAGGGTCATTCGAGGGTACGAGGGATTTGTTTGAACCCAAGGCTTTCCTTATATTTAAACAAGGTTGAAATTAGTTTAATAAGGCTTGTATTAGTGGCTTCACCATCCATCAAACAAAATATATTTAATCACACAAGACAAGCATGTGCTCTAAGGCCACTTAGTCAAATTCATGGCAGGACAGAAAGGATGCATATTAACAGAATATTTCACATTTTAAAAACACTAACTTCGGTTTTCATCTTTGGCATTTACTTTTATTTACTTATTTATTTACTTCATTACATTGCTTTGTTACTTGGATAGATAATTAGTTAATAGCTTGCATTCTGTGAGCCCTGTAAGGATCAAATGCATGCTTGTTACTGGAACTAGGTCTATTGAATTACAGGTAGTATGCTATAATGCTAGCATGTATTATGCTACATTTTCATTTAGGTAATTTAGCAGACACCTTTGTCCACTAATAACTGGTGTAACGGATCATAGTTGATCCGTGATCCATGGTTAATGTCAAGTTGTCACGACAGACATTTACAGCTTATGATGTCTTGGGTAATGACAAGTTGTCATGACAGATCTCAAACAATGTCAACTTGCCATTAAATATGTCATTATTTACCCAATTACAGCTAATGCCAACAGTCATAAACATTCATTAATGCTCATGACAGGTGTCGTGTCATGGTTCTGACAGTGTTATGTCAGTCTTAATGAACACAACTTCAAATAAAGTGTTAGCTGATTATCTCCTGTTCTCCATTACTTTTGTAGCAAAACTGTGCGCACTCTTCTGTCTATAGCTTCTACTCTGTTGCCGGCACCTTGATGTCACACTTACTCTATCTGTCTGGTGTTCACATGGCCTTCAAATTTAACTTCATGTTCGATATTGTTCAGGAGGATATTTGTCTCAATGGCCTAATAGCCTCCCACCAAAGCACACAATAAAGACAGCAGCCATAACTATCTTATTAGATTCTATTACTGCTACTCCGATGGACCGCTCAGGGCCACAGGCTGCAATTAAAGGAATAAAATATTATTTTCCAGACCTCTGTGTAAGCACCGGGAGGGAGGAAACCAAATTCATTTTGTAATGCCTCATTTAAGGCCAACCGTTTCTCCATTTGGAGCCTTTAGGAGTCATTTTGGACTCCCTGCTCCCATTTATATAGCTGCACTTCACTGTACTACAGCGCGGAGTGTCAGATTGCACCTGAATTTAATCTCGGACTGTGTGTGTGTGTGTGTGTGTCTGTCATGCCATGGCAGAAGGGTAAACATCACATGTGTGTGTTACAATTCATGTATAATTTGAGCAGCACTGCGCAAGCGCTGTATGTGAATGTGCAATTCATTCATGGCATTATAGAGAGGAGAGGAAAGATTTGTGTGTGTATGTGTGTGTGAGACGTCCAGTGTGAACAGACTTGGTCTCCAGACAAATGGTGCATTAGTGGAAGACACCTGCTTGATGACTTGGATCCATATTGGGAGGCTGATCAATGCTCAATTTGACGCTGCCTGACCTAAAGAGTATATCAACGGCAGCTGACCTTTTTACTTTCCCCTAGCAAGACTCCTCTGCCTCTTGTTGCTATCAGAGCCTCGCTCTGTTAAGCGTCTGTCAATGGCTAAACGCTGCATGGGGCATCCCTGGTCAAACGATATGGTGCAGAGGGCTGCAAGCACTGGACCAATTACCATAGGACGTCTCCATATGGTAGCTAGCATAACAGTGCTAATGCATGTCAAGCTAGCATAACAGTGTTAATGCATGTCAAGCTAGCATAACAGTGCTAATGCATGTCAAGCTAGCATAACAGTGTTAATACATGGCAGCTTTTGCTTGAGTGAAGCCTAGGGCTGCACGACCTGTGAAAACAGTAGTATGGGCCCAAGGAAGAATATTAAAACAGAAGTGCATGACGTGGCGCATGGGTGATAATAAGGGCATTTAAGTGAAAGTGCAATAATGAAATGTTGGGGGGGAAGTAACATGTACATTGAACCAACTTGTGGTGTGCCCCAAGGCTCTGTGTTGGGCCCTCTGCTATTCAACTTATATACAACGTGCTTCCTCTTAGGCAGATCATTAGTAGTTTTAAAGATGTACAGTATCTTACCACTGTTATGCAGATTATATTTAAATATATATTTCTTTCAGTAGTGATAGGCTTGGAAACTGTCTCTTTTGCAAATTTGCCTCACTTCAATTAACAAATGGATGTCAGACAACTGCATCAAGACCTAGGGGGGCTTTACAGGCGGAGTGAGGTACTGCAATGATGGCGACGACCAGAGCCAGCACAGCGCGGTGTTGAAATACGTTTATATAAATATTTACAGGTATGCGCATGCTTACAGGTATATCAAATTCAGGGAATACATCCCCGCGGCCTGCTAGCTGCCTGTTTCGTGTGGGCGCTGGCTGAAAAAATAATATTGTGTTCCTACACAGCCCTGGCTCTGGAAACGGGAACACAAACAAAAGTGGTGCAGACCGCACCACACAACATTATTGTAGCCTTGGCAATGTGTTTCCAGTGTGTAAGGGCGGTGCTTCTGAGGGAACACCCCATGGCACTGAAAGGGGGGGAGGTGATTTGATTTTGATAAAGTTCCAACAAGCTTTCTCTAGAATGACTGACTACACCTTTAATACTATTCACATGCATATAAATGTACAGTACAGCATATATGTGTCCTTAGATCAAAGTACATCACAACCGTCATCGTTTTTGCCCGTAAGCCATTCGCCAGGGTCAACATATCTGAAAGCGTAATTGTTCCACTTGAGCATGCCTGCTCCCTCGTGTGATACTGGCATCTTTACCTCTGCCCATCTTGTCTCTTAATTCCATTATTTGCACTCAGTGGTTTCGGCTGGATTGAAATGTCAAGAGGCCCTAAAAGCCTGTTAAAGTGAGAGATGTGAAGCAGTCGCCCCTCCCTCCCTTCCCCGACGCACAAACGCATCGTTGTTGCAGTCATATTTTTGTGTTAATAGCTAATAATACCAAGGACAATGTTTCCCAGGAGTGCTGTGCCACGCTTTAAAGGGAGATTGTTGACTCATTGCTGGGTGGGTACCTTGACTGGCACCGCTCCACCGTAAGATGCCATGAAATCTGTCGACAGAAGATCGTCTTAGTGTGGACACGAACAGAGATTGCAATACGCAGATGGATCTGTTACGGTATATTTTGACATACGTACTGTACATTGATTTATTTAGCTGAAAAAACACATTTCTCCTGGGTTTTCTGTAGGTTTTTAGAATAACTAAGCAATAGCTGATTTATTTTGAGGCTATTATGTTTATGTTGGGTTTAACTCTGTGGCACTCAATACACATAAAAGAGATAACCTTCAACCGAGTAAATTCTTTTGAATCCATTACAGCTGTTCGGACTGTGAGTGGTCGGAAATTGGCATGGATTATTGTAGTCGATGTCATGGCAACAAAATCGTCTGCCGATTTACAGTTTTCAAAAGACACTTTTTTACCCAGCAAAACGCAATAGTTACAGTACTGTAAATGTTAAAAGGGAACATGCATACATATTTTCTTTGAATGTAGTCCCTCACAACTAATACTCTTTCATTAGCTAATTATATTCAGAATGCCTGTGTGCATTCTGTTGCCATGACACCACTGAGAATATTCAGCTGTGTGCATTATGACCCATAAATGAGGGTCATTATTCTAAGACATTGTTTTGTTAACATGGTTCTGTTTAGGACACTTGCTCTGGCCTTGAAGTCACGAGACCCAAGTGAGTACAAGACATGATATATACAGTATATGTTTAATATATTTCCTGCTTTATACTGTAGAGAGGATGCCCCAACGAATGTGAATTAGTGGAATCTGGCATGAACACCGTTGCCGTGACAACCCGTGAAACCGTTGAGCAGGGATCAAGGCTGTTGACATCACGCCACATACTGTATTAATCTGCCTTTATATGCTGTGTTACGCTAAAACAGGGGAAATATAGCCTACGGTCATAACCAAAAACGATACCGGTAACTTCACTGAGTTATAAAGTGTGTTCGGACTGAACACAGCACCTTATGTCCCTGCTGTTAGCAGTCCTTCTCGAGCCTCGTCACTTTTGACGTTAGCGCACGCACACACACTAGCAGCACCCCCGCAAACGTGCGTTTCCGGGCAACCTTTTCCGTCGACGCGACCTAAATCCATTCATTTAATTCTCTCTCCTTTAGCATTCTGGAAGCGCTCGTACGCCAGCAGGGAGAAACTGTGAAAACAATGGAGTCAGTCAGACATGGCGAGACTAATGGATTCACCGCCGCCGCATTCGTTCCCACCCTCGCGTTTCATGTGCAAAAAGTATTCATCGAGTGTTGATGAATACTTGGTACGGCCAGCCGTGATGCTGATTCATTTAAATGGTTCAGGGAGAAAGGAGGGGGGGGGGGGGATAGTTTCTCTCTCACACCTGCAGAGAAAGCAGGAAAACGATTAAGGTGCTGTTTTGAATCAGCAATTTCATGTCTAGGTGGAGCAAATGCTTGTTTGCAGCTTTAATGTGCCGTTTTATGACTGTACTGTTTTAGGTTTTAATCAGTGATTCTTTTACTTGACTTATATGCGGTTGGGGGGGCG
>JAODOY010069337.1:0-16354 GCA_025399855.1 Forbesichthys papilliferus
CCAACAACTACAACTGCAGAGCCAACAACTACAACTCCAACCACTACAATTCAAACAACTACAACTGCGGCTCCAACGATTACAACTGCGGATCCAATGACTACAAATGCAGCCCTAACAACTACAACTGGGACCACAACTACAACTATAGCCCCAACAACTACCACTGCAGCCCCAACAACTACAACCCCAACAACTTCAACTGCAGCCCCAACAACTCCAACTCCAACCACTACAACTGCAGTCCCAACAACTTCAACTGCAGCCACAACAACTCCAATTACTACAATTCCAACAACTACACCTGTGGCTCCAACAACTACAACTGCAGCCCCAACAACTACAACCCCAACAACTTCAACTGCAGTAACAACTCAATTTACTACAATTCCAACAGCTACAACTGCAACCCAAACAACTACAACTGCAGCCCCAACTCCAATTACTACAATTCCAACAACTACAACTGCAGCCCCAACAACTACAACCCCAACAACTTCAACTGCAGCCACAACAACTCTAATTACTACAATTGCAACAACTTCACCTGTTGCTCCAACAACTACAACCCCAACAACTACAACTGCAGCCACAACAACTACAACCCCAACAACTTCAACTGCAGCCACAACAACTCCATTTACTACAATTCCAACAACTACAACTGCAGCCCCAACAAATACAACCCCAACAACTACAACTGCAGCCACAACTCCATTTACTACAATTCAAACAACTACAACTGCGGCTCCAACAACTACCACAGCAGCCTTAACAACTTCCACTACAGCCCCAACAGCTACAACTAGAGCCCAAACAACTCAAAGTGCAACTTCAGGTATCACAAGTGGCATTTTTTGTGTGAAATATTAGTCAATAGTGAGATTATTTTTTTTTTGTACTTGTATGTACAAGATTATAGTTTAAATACATAATACAAAATTGTAATACATTTGTAAATAATTGAATGCATTATTATACAATCTCATATTACAATTCTTTACATTTTGTAAATAAATTTGAAGATACATCTTTTTATGTTGTATATTTATGTTGTATATTTGCAGTACATGTCTAGTCTAACACCGTGTTTTTCAGCTCTGGCATATCTACGGGTCAAGCTAGTTTCCTACGTGGCAGTCAGTAATGTGACAATTAATATAGTCCTTCAACAGGTAAGCAATAACGATGTCTTTGAATGCAATTCTTTTGACTCAAAATATGTAGTGTTGAATTGTTGTATCCTCTCTATTCTTAGATCTTACAAGATCCTGTCCTTAGTGGAACAGTGGACCTCACAGTGAAAAGTATTAAAATTATTCCTTTGTAATATCAGTAAGTAAACATCAAAATTGAACTTTTGGCCACTGTAATAATGCATAAGAAGCCTTATTGGTGTTAGAAATATATATATTTTTTAATGCTTTACAAAATTGATTGACGTTCATTCAAACAATTGTATACGTTACCCAGACAGGTTATGGACACCTTATATCCCTAAATAAACTAACAGCATGTGTATATGTATACTGTATATGAAGGTTGAGGGTTCAAACCCCGGTGTTGACCTGCCTCTAAGCATCCTTGAGCAAGATGCCTAACCCCCTACTTCCCAACTGCTCGCGGTGGTTGGTCACACCTTGCATGGCAGCAACCACCATCGGTGTATGAATGAGTAATTGCGAGGAAACACTGTACAGCTCTTTGAGTTAGAAGGAAGGTTAGAAATGGCTATATAAATGCAGTCTATTTACCATGCATAAATATATATAAAAATCAAAACATGTTCAAAATATTTATGTTGAAAATAATTTATAAAATAATCTATTTTTAATAACTGGATTGTTTGTTCCATTTCCATCTACTGGTATTCCATCAAAAATCTTTTTTAAATTTTTTTTTAATAAATTGTAAAATGCTGAAGTCATCAGTGAGAAAGAAGCATGTTTCGGTAACAGATTACGGATGACAGATATTGGACCACAATTAGCTTTCAACCAATTTTCTTTAATTTCAGTAATTATACAACGTTGCTGCATTGAGACCTATCTAGTCATTCTAACACCATGGTTTTCATTTACTCACATTTGCTATTTAAAAAAAATATTTGGTGGAATGAAAAAGCTGATTAAAGCAAGAAAGTACTTTCATTCATACAGCATATTTTATTATATTTTCTGTGCATTCAAGAGAAAAATAAACTACTTATATTCAAATATGCGTAAAATGTCTGAAGCAAATCATTAGTCGAATGCACATTTCTTTGTTTCACCCAACAACATACAGTTATTACATTGTCATATGCTCAAATAAATATCAAAAGAAAAACTACACATCACACATGCATATTTAGCCAGTAAAAATGTTCTTGATTCAAAACCAATTAAATATTACACATTCATGTCTAGACAGTTGTCTCTATTGACACACTCATCTGCCTTCACATCATTTTAATAAATTCACTTCTCAACGACACCAATAGCATCCTCTCACTTTTAAGTCTCAGTCTGGATGTGTCCGAAGCCAAGGGTCTCGTGCACAGCTCTGCTCAACAGTGTTGACATTTGGTCAGTGCTGGCTACTGCCCTAGGCAGGAACAGCTCCAGCTCACAAGTAGATGCATGAGGAAGTCGAAACAACAAGCTCAACTGTTAAAAGTAAAAAAGTGAATGTCAATATATTATTGCCAAGACACACCTACAATATATTACACCTACAATATAATCATATAAGCGTGCGTACACACACACTTATACAATGATATTCTCATTGTCTGGTCGGTGACATTGTACCATTGTTTTGCAAGGCAACTCGAAAACTATCCGTGTATATCATCCACTTATCTTTGTTGATCTCTGCTGCTAACCTAACCAATTAAACAAAAAATGTCTTCATGTAATGGTCATTGTTCAGTATGCATACTTATACTGTTTGCCTGTGTATAACATCTTATTTAACCCTTCACGCTAGACACTTTTAGTTATACTTTACTCTTCATTGGTTCTGTGACTTCACTACAGGAGCAGATTTCTAGTTCCTGAGTGTTCCCTGTGTTCTGCAACATTGCCTCTGATCTCCTGTTTCCCTATTTGTCACGTCTTCCTGGTTTTGGCCTTTTTCGAACTGGCCCTGATCTACATGCTTTGGATTACTCATTTTATGTCCCCAGTTCAGAACCATTGTGTCCTTTTGCATTGTAAATTAAGCCCTGCCTTAAGGGTTGATACCCTTCTGTAGTGCTGGTCAAGATGCTCAACTTTAAACCACACATTTTACCCTGAACTCATTTGCATAGTTCCCAAGCATGTTATGTCAAATAATTCACAGTCCTCAGAGCATTTAGCAGCAATTCAGTCAGTCCAATCTATCGAATTATCGTAGTCTAGATAATACAGTTTATACATTTTTCTATTAAATATGCCTGAACGTAAACTCTACCACAAACTGGATTAACAAATACATTATGTTTGTATTGTAGACATAAGTGTGTTTATGGAAAAACAATGGAAGATAAATACAGAATTAACTACCAGGACCGAAGGGTTAATAAATTATATGAAATCTGCTGGAGAACAACAGGAAATGTGAAATTTGCAGAACTGAGGTTTCCAGGTCAGTATTAAGTTCAGTTTCAGGGAAATTTGGCTTCACCTTCCTCATACCGTTTCATACGGGCTGTGTCCTTATTATACTGATCTGCCATCTTCCACCCCCCTTTCAAGTAGAGGAAACATTTTATAAGCATAGAAGTTATTCTGACTTGCTTGTCGTCTAACCATTTACCATGTAAGGACATGCACATTGTCAGGAACAGTCCCAAATGGGAATGTTAACTATTCCTTCCATAAATGCTCTGAGAAGCACTTCCCGTATGCAAGATATGACATTTAATGCAATGGATACCAACCTGGCAGTAGAAGCGCAATGAGATTGACTTTGTGAAGCCCAGTGGAGGAATTTGGTCAGCTCCTGTGATGAAGGCCAGGAGGTCTTCAAAAGAAAAGTCTGTTTGTCCATCTGATTGGAATAGAAAACTAATTAGAACATTCTGTGGCTGTTGAGACACTTTAAAAATGGTTGGACACATCCTTGTTTTATTTCAGTTATTTTATAATGCCATAGTAAATCTACTATATTAGTTGTGTATTACTATGCCTACTAACGGGTGGAGAGACAGCAAGTGTGTGCGCTGTGTGGCCAAGCCCCATGAGGAATCTGAACTGACAACTGATTTTACCTTGTTTATACAGGAAACAAATAACTGCACCTGTATGTACAGTGAAACTGCAGATACACAGAAATAGATTGAATTGTTGATTGATTGATTGATGTTGTTCCGCACACTGTCCATCAGCACAGACAAAAAAGATAAAACTGAAACTTCTGAAAAGATTGGACGGTATGGAAAATGCTAATAAAAATGAGTAATATCTAAATTCCATTATTGGAAACACTACAACATTATATAAGTCCAGCTTAATATCAACTGTTTGTGTGAAAATACATTCATTTAAAATCTGATGATTGCAACACTCTAAAACGTTGGGGCAGTTGCGTTTACCACTGGAAAAACATCATATTTCCTTTACATACACTTAATATATGTGTGGGCAATCATTTGTGTAAGAAGTAAAATTGCACCCCCTTTCTTCCATTATTTAAGTCTTCAAGTACACATTGTACAGGGCCATATTTTGTGCTTCATGATTCACCACACTCAAATCAGCAACAGGCCAGGGCTGCAGATGGTTAAACCCAGCACCCCCACATTTTGGAGCAACATATGCTGTCGTAATGTATGGTCAACATAACTCTCAAGTGACCTTATGTGACTATTTTCCCTGGTATAAAGAACAGGGTCACCTGACTTCATATTAGAAGTGAGGGAGAACCACCCAGAATTCACAGAACTGAACTGTATGACACCTTTAAAAAAGGTATAGTCAATATTGAGAATGCTTGCCAAATGTAAACTCAAGTCGAAAACACCTCTTCCTTCAATGCCATTGGCTCCCTCAGATGCTCCGACTCACACATTGAAAAAACATTGGGTAGGCTAGGATATTGTTGTAGTTGTGGTCTGCACCACATTGTATGTGTTCCTATTTACAGAGCCAGGGATGTGTAGAACCTACCAGAATATTTTGTCATCACACAGAAAGGTACGACAGTGGACTGCGAGCAGATATTTGGTAAATTTGACAAAAAAAAGACCCCCAACGCAATAACTGTACATCTGTAGGACCATTAATGTGATTCTTCTTACCATTTGTCATAGTAAGGACTCTCTCCCATTGTTCAACGGTGGTCTCCTCAGCAGCCCTTAGGGGGCTGTCTGGACAGCTGTAGCAGACAACAAACAGCTGTGTGAAGTCTTCTAAGCTTAGGGGTCTCTGGCACGTGCTCGTCATCAGCGGCACAAACGCCTCGCAGTGGAACTTCATCATATCCCACAATCCACCACAGCTGTCCAAGCCTTCAGTGAACTGGGAGATCATACTGGCCACCCTGGAAGACAAAAAGCGCAGGTTCCAAACGGAGGCACCTTTGCTTCGTCCTCTAACTTAACAGTGGGTTTAGATACACCTTGCAATAGGACGGCATTACTGCTGCAAAATCAGGCAATATTTGTCCATCATGTGTGCATTCTTTGGGTGTCCTCAGAGCCATGTAGAAGAGAGCTCCGCCAACAGACAATCACATAGTTTCATGGATATGCAAAACAGGAAGTGCTTGGTCGGCAATTGTAATTGATAAATACATAAAAGTAATTTGTGGTTATTTGTAGTCAATAAATGCATTAATTTACAATAACAATATAATTTATAGGGCACTTCAGGGAACTGTTTTGAGGGTCCATGATCCACCATTGCTGCAAATAAAAAAACATCAAAACAAAAGGTCCATTGGCGTGAACAGAGTTGACGTGACTCTATTCTACATGGCTCTGGGTGCACTACACCTGTGATAGATGTAATGCTTGACCAGGTGGGTGTAGATGGCTGGAAGGTCTGCAGAACAGGCAGTGTAGACACCAGGGATCCCACAGCTGACCACCCAGTCACACAGAGAGGCGGGCAACAGCTCAACATTTGTGCAACCACGCAGCTATGAGATGACAAGAAGTGGTTTAGTATTCGTGAACATTATACCAAAAAATGGATTGTTCAATAAACAAAGTGTGTTTTGGAGTCGATTACCTGTTTGTGCCACGATTCATTCACACAAACGCACTACATTTTAGATGGGTCACGAGGCCATTTATTGAATAGGCAAGGAGGTGAGTGAATGTGAAACTCAAATTCCGTGTTGGGCAAGTTACTCAGGAATTGTATTAAGTTACATATTACTCCTTTAAAAACTAATCTTACTTAATAATGGGTATTAAAAGCAATTAGTTAAATTACTATATTACTTTCACAATCACTACCCTGTCTCGCCCTTTGTGAAAAATGACACCCTGTGTAGCCAGCTCATTTTAGGATTTAATCCTCTTTATTGGAACAATAATGAACTTTAGGAGTCAACAATCAGCCTGCTGTGGGTGGGTATAAAATTACCAACAGTGGTTTTTACCTGTTGCAAACGAATTTGCACATCTGCATCAGCAATATCTCTGCAGTCAAAATGTTCTAGAGGTGGATTCTGGACACACATCAACTGTTAGTAAGATAGTGAATACAGTAGGGGAAAGACAAAACCACATTAAATGAATACCTGAAAAGGATGTTACTTCACAGCAGCCTGAGGAAAACCAATTGACACATGAGGGCAAGTACCTGGTAGAGAGCAGGGTGTAGACAATGGGGGCCGGGCCCTCCCTGAGTTAGGGACCATCCAATCAGAACACCTGCATCATAATACTTCCTGTTTTCCAGGGCGGTGAGGTCATATGTCAGGAACAGGCGCCATTGGTGACCCTCAAAAACAGAACTGTGCTGCAGTTCCAACAGAGCCAGTCTGGAGCAAGATCAATGAAGGCCAACAAATGGAAATTAGAGGTGTGCCATCATAGAACAATTGGAATCGCAACAAGAAATATTAGCATACTAGAATAGCAAAAATAATAATGTCTGCAGTTGTAAAATATAATTGGGAACCATGATATGTCCTGCTCTGCCATGTAAACTGGTGGCAAAAGTTATCAATCGCATCATTAACAGGCAACTAATAACAACAAGGCCCACGTAGAGTAGAATTGTAGCTTGCAATTAGACAGGAGGGTCTTAAAGGCTAACTATCCGTTAAGGTAGTCACAATATTTGAAGTGATATCTTCACTTTGGGTCTAACTTGGGATCATATCAAACACAATAAGCAGACAAACTGGAATAACAGAGGGACGGCACTCCTGCATTTGATTCTTGGAAGGGGTGGGCTTTTTATGCAGACCGGAACGACACAGTTTTTCCTTGCAAGTCAATATGGAGGTCCACAAATTTCAAAATAATATTGCCCATTATTTCTCTCTGGGGGTGTTAATGGTTATATAACATTAATTCAAGTACCTACGATAAATCTGAGGCCAGAATTTCTGCAGTGAACCGTTTTGGGGTAAAATGGGCCATGCATGGTATAGATTCAGCTGTCTGGGCGCTGCCCATATATAATATATACATACACGTCAGCTTCCACATATAAAAATCTTTGGCAGAAGAATGACACACTTGAAATGCAAGTAGTTCCATTTTGTTATTATTCCAGTGTCTTTGTAATAATTCTGAAGCTCAGGGTCACAAAGCGTAACCGAGCTACTGTACAACGGGAACCATGGTTACCTGAAGAACTCTCTGAGAGGTCCCTCGTGGCCTTCTGCGTCCTCCCCAGCGAAGTGGATGACTGGTATGGCTCTGTAGTCAAAGTCTGGCCTCCTCACCACCTTCAGAGCAGCATGGAGGAGATCCCTCCTCCTGACATGGACATGGGTCTCCACCTCATGATCCACGTGTTCACATCTGAATCGCCGCAGAATAGTCTCTATGTCCAGGGTGAACTAGGCATGTGAACATCATTTTATGTATTCATTTATTTTTAAATAAGCACCTTTGGTAACTTAATATATTATTTTACTTTCTAATGTACAACTAATATATCTTCTCATTTCAGGACACATTTTAAAAAGGGACGTCATTCTAGAGAAAGCTTGATATTTGAACCAAAAACACTTTTCCTTTCGAAAGCAACAGCAGGGCGTTTCCTCAGAAGCTCTGCCCCACACATTGGAAACACATTGCGAAGGCTACGAATTATATGTATTATTATTATGTGGTCTGCGCCACGTTGTGTTCCCATGGAGACAGAGCTGTGTGCTGCACAAAACGGCAGATTCTTTTTTTTAAGCACGCAGAGAGCGGGCAGCTATCAGACAGCGGCGCAAGGAGACATTTGGAAAGTTTGACAAAAAGTGCATTAGCTCACAATCGCTTCTATATTGTTAATAGCTCATGTATGAGAGGGTACAAATACACATACCTCCTCGGTGGCTGTGGCAAAGCTCTGCGTTTCTGACTGGTTCTCGTCGTCAGGGCCGCTCTCTGTGCTGGCCTCCAAACAAAACGCTTTGCTGAAAGGGGGAACAAAAAATAGAAAAAAAAGAGCTGCAGAACAGGATTTAGAGATCCTATTATGATTTCCATAGGAGACCAAGGATTGGCACTACTTATATTCTCAAACTATATAGGCACACAGGTTGACAAGCTAACAGTAGGGGGAAAAGGTTTTCCCATGCTTACCAGTTCACCTTTGGCGTTTTAAATGTTGGCCAGTCTGCCTTTTTCTGTTAGGAGAGGATTAACAGGGCAATCACACATTGCTGATTAGTGTTTGTATAAAACAATTCACCTGAATGAATAAAAATGACTTATGTCCCAATATAGAGAAACAAAACCACGATGTCCATGATTAAGGTTTGATTTCACTTTTGTTTCCATGTTTAATACAAAAATAAATAAATATATAAAATAGTAATTCTAGTAATTAACCTAAATTATTTTAATTAAAATAGAATGCAATCCATTACAAGATTCTCCATTAGGGGCTCCTGAATAGTAAACTCTCATAGTAAAAATATATCAATTTAATATAAGTGTTTTGTTTAGCCAATATTGAAAACATGATTGATTCATTCTCTGTAAAAGTGTTCACAGCATAGTTGAGTATATGCCACTGAAATATTTCCCCAAGGTTAAATGTGACCGTAATTCCTCATGGTGACTCAAATTCTGCCCTTCTTCACCTGAGGGTAGTCATGGCAACATACGATGTACAAAGGCCCGTGTCCCGCGATCCTGAGAACTTGTTCCCCAGTCCAGCCCTCAGCAGGTGGGTCAGGGACAAACGGCACCCTGGAGCCCTGCATGCACTGTGACATAATTGGTTGCCTTGGTTACAGGTTAGGTATATAGTGAAAAGTATCACACTCAAAACACCTTATTGGCACCAAATGAAATAAATATAAAAAGCATTTTTACACACAGTGTATATGTGAACAGCCTATATGCAAATTACCAATTACAATTTAGAGTTTTTTTTTTATCATCAGAATATTGATTATGATAATAATAATAATAATAATAATAATAATTCAGTCAGTGGGATTCAGATGGTAAGTACAGATCATCCTCCTTTGGAGAGGGGAGCAGACAGTCTTACATTGATTTCAAACCTGTAAATATGTGAAGGAAAGCCCTCGTCCTGGACAATTTAACAGACGCTCCCGGAAATGTGCCACTAGCCTATTCGCCATCTGATTGGCTGTCCAGCCATAGTCAATAGTGATGCGAGCGGTAACTCCCGTGGAAGCCCCTGCTGATGACTCATTTCCCAGTGAAACGCTGACGGGGAGAGAAGACAGGGCGTGATGCGGGGAGAGGAAGTGGCGTCTGCAGCATACTTCTGAAGCCATTGTCACATATAGCGTTATAGAGTGCATCTGGATTTCAACTTTATCATTGTCATCTTCATACCCGTCACTTGGACAAAGGCGGGATTGTATCTTGCACACCTACCTATCCATATGGGCCAGGTGTTCCTGAGGTAGACAAACAATGTCTTTGACCACCAATCCTGTCCTTTGAGTAGCCAGCTTTCTCCACTTACGCCGTTTTTTGTTTGTACAGGCAGCAGGGGTCATCTAACACACAGCACAATGCCAAAAACAGACATTAGTCGAAGTTTGATTTTATTTCTGGCATGTTGACTGATAATGAGTATCATCTTGAAACAATGTATGCAGGAACAATGAACTAGTGGAAACGGATAGGTTGAATGTTTGCGAGAAGAAATCATTGGTTTAGATAGTAGCCTACTTTCTCAACTTGGAGTCACTTTACAACAAATCAAAACAGGCTTGAAAATTATTTGCAGTCCCTCAGCTCAGGGTAAGAATAGATGAAGAATTTGACAAGGAAACGCCAATACAAACAGCAGAGTCCCAGAATGTTTCTTGATTGTGTCTATTTAATCAATACATCAATAATTGTAATCGTTTGACCTAAATATTTGTGTTGTTTGCAGCGTGAAGTCTTTCAGGCCAGGAATACAATGATATTTTAATGCATTCTATATTGCACCATATAGCCTTGAGATACCTACCAGTGTTTCTACGGTCTCCGACTTACTTTTTGACTGTCTCACTGATGGAAAGACCTACACCAAAGAGAATTACCAGGTAATATACAGAAAATAAAGGCTGGAGCACAAGATAAATACTATAATTTGGCATATGGACACCATAGTCATGTTCTTCCTCTTGTTTTAATTTAATCCACTTACCTTCATCTCTATCTCTTTGTCCAGATCCTGCATGAATCCTGGAACAGAGTTCCATTCCCACAACTCCTCTTCACTTAAAGAAGGCAATGTGTTACTGGGCCCGGCCTGTGGTTTGGACTCTCTCTGGAGCTGTATCTGTAGCTCTGGTTTGTCCTCCACAATGTCTTGAACAAGGGGATGCTCTCTGTATATCTGGGTAGAGGGTAAGAAACAATAAGCAAAAGAGTTAAAACACAACAGTGCCTTTAAGCATTTGATGACATTCCATTCTGACCTTGATCCAAATGATCAAATTCTATGGCAGCAATGAACCATATAAAAACATATAAATACAATTGACCTTCACTGGTTAGCGTTATGCCACATGTCTCAAATTGAAATAATCCTAATATGTTTTTCTCCATTTATCACAATAACAGATGCAATAAAAGTAATATTTTAATGTTTAAAGCAATATTGCTATTTGAGTTTTACAAAATATAGTTGTTATAGGTTTTCTATCCAACTGGTTTTCAGTATTTTCAGTGAGGCAAGGCAGCCACCTGAGCATAGAGTCTAAGTAGAAATCTAGTATGAAGACTGCAAATGTACTTTCAAGAAAACACGTGGTATATATAAAAGCATAAAAAATATGTTTCTATAGTGCGGAATTTCGAAACATTTAGTGTTATCAAGTCTACGCATCAAATTGCCAAAACTCTTACATGATGATGGGTATTGGTTTTTTCTGTATGTTGTGCTGGAGTCAAATAAGGCTCGTCCGTGGTGAACAGTTCCATCTCAATGTTCTCTGTGATGACCAGCAATGCCGGCCTTTTTTCTGTCTTCATCCTCTGTTATTACTTAAACAATTTTATTTAGTTATCTAGTTTGACTTTTTCCAGTGTAGGCCTCTATTTTTCTTCACCCTCTATTATACAGTGTACTTTCCATCTATAATCAGCACTTTCCAAGGTTTCTAGTTTTGCTGAACAGAGAGGTCTGAACAGCTGGCTCTCATTAACAGAATCTATGGTTTAAAGGACTCATTGGTTCATGCATGTTCTGAAGCCGCCATTGGTTCACAGGTGAGTTCTGAAAGCTGTCATTGGTTTACATACAGCTCAGACGATGTCATTGGTTTGGGGAGTTGTGTGTGTGTGCGTGCGTGCGTGCGTGCGCGCGTGTGCGCTTGTGTGTGTGTGTGTGTGTGGTGGGGGTGGGAAGTCCATAGGCATTGATTGGTTCAAAAGAACATGTGTTTGCTGAAGTTAAGAGGGGCCCAAAGCAATAATCTCACATGATGTTACATGGTGATTTAGTCCTATACCCATTTTTAAATTATAGGATTACATTTCAATAAACCTTAAGGAATTGAATAATAATAATAATAATAATAATAATAATAATAATAATAATAATCAATAAAAATGGTTAGATGTGGGGTGCATTTATATCACACAGAAATAACCCCTCATAACTTAATAATATAACGAAATAATAACTTAATAAGGAATGCTTAGAGTGTTTATATATTTACAAGGATAGCATAGTAAAATATTTTATGTTAATTTTAAAATATAACATTTACACCTGTCTTGTTTAAATTAAATGTGATGACTGTTGGTTGATAATTGATTTATTTGATAAACCTGGAAATGTTAAGCAAAGATAATTGAATTTCACTGCATGATCAATAGAGCTCTCTATATGTTAACATTGATAAAAATTGAGAATTTATAATAAATTATTCAAATGGTGTGTCAAAGATTCAATTATTTTAAATATTATTACAATGAAATACAATACATTACCTCTATATTTACAAAAGCGGTTTGATACGCTATCTGAGATAAAATGTGTCTCACATGTTTGTTCTGTTACATAACACAAAACAACAGCTGATATTTACTATAAGGCACTGCTACAATATGAGGCTGTGTCCATACAACCCAATATGCTTTTATATCTGATGTCTAAATGTGGTATTTAAAATAATTACATTTAATTTGTCTAATTATTTGTGAGCAAAAGTCATTGACACAGACTAACATAAAGACAAACAATTTATAGACACAATATAAAATATGTAGGCCTAATGGATGTCTTCGGTTTTTATTGATATAGACAGCGTTTTGGGGCAGGTATTTACTAAATGGAAACCATAGACTGCATGGGAACGAGTAGTATGCTTCCTCACCACAAGTAGCGCTATAACACAATATCGATGATTTCTTTCTGGCGCTTTAACCCCTGCATTGGACTTCCGGAGCACGCTGATTTGGAAATGCAGCAATATTTGGGGGTACTTATGTAGTTTGCGACGATAATTAATTCGATTAATAAAACATTCGAGCTGTCTTTTGAAGCTCAGCGACTTCGCTGTGACTTACGGAAAACATGGATATCCCTACAGCTCCAGAAGGTGAGCTTGCATGTTGCAAGCCTGTTTTCATTGACGATTAGCTACTGTAGTGTTCTTAGTTGCCATGATGCTAACCGTGGCAAGAAATACGCACTCTCGGCTAATCCAAACACAGTGGCAACCTCACTTTGTTGTTTTCATCTGTTCAACCATCTAGCTTTAATACACGTTCGAATTAATTTTGTTTTCTTTTTTGAAGAAAAAATGGCCGTACAGGTTGGAATTTATATGACGGGTTCTGTAGACTACACATGCAGCATTTCAGAGTTACAGAAGCTGGCAAAATAGTTTGTTCGACAGGACTCCTGTCATGTCTAATAATTGGCACGAAAAGCAATCATCTCTCAAGCATTACTAACATAAGAATTGGTTGTTTATGTCATAAGTAATCAGTTTATATGTGGAAACTGTCTCTGGCAGTCACACCAAAACTAAATATACCGGTACTTACCAAACATCCCAGTCAGCACAGTATTGTCTGCCACCTTGATGCCAGAATCTCTTTATAATTTATTGAGCATGCCTGACATAAGTAAATAGCAAAAAGCACAGCCCATACACACACTGTTTTTTCCAACATTGGTTATAAACAAAAAAAAAAATAGTGAATCATTTAGCTTTTGTAGTAGTCTGCACCTCTGACATTATGTGTGTTCCAATTTAAGGTTTATAGCACTGATAATTGCAATTGTCTTTATTTTTCTCTTTCTCTTATGCCTTTTATAGACCAAGAGCTGAGAAATGTAATTGATAAGCTAGCCCAGTTTGTGGCACGGAATGGGCCAGAGTTTGAGAAGATGACAATGGAGAAACAGAAGGACAACCCAAAGTTCTCCTTTCTCTTCGGAGGGGACTACTTTGGCTACTACAAGTGCAAGCTTGCTTTTGCGCAACAGCAGCGTATGTAGTTAAAGACACCGTTTGCTCCGGTCCAACGATAACATTTACAATTTGAAACTTTTTTTTTTTTTAATCTGTGAGAACGTGAACGCTATCATCAAACATCAGTTGTCATGTTTTGCCCTGCATACTCAATACAGGGAATACTAATTTGCATTAATGCACAATTTGTTTTGCAGGGCAGAGATGAAATCACTAAACTATCACTTTGTGCTAACGGTTAATATTTTCTCAACAGAGATAACGGAAGTCCATCAGAGATAACTCATTTTATCTTTTAAACTTAAAGCATAATCAGCAGCACAAAACTCTGAATGGCAAATATGTTATTTCACAGGGTTATGTACAGTCTAAATGCTTTATTCCTCATATTCCTTACTATTATTGATAGATGCCCCATGGGAGTGTGGCCTTTGAATTATAATGGAAACATCCTTTTAAATGCAATATTTTGATGGCTATTGTAGATATTCTAATATGTTTGGCTGGACATTTCTGTCCCTTTTATAGGGCAGGATCAGAGACGAAAAGTTATTTGACAATGCTCATAAGATTTATTTATATTTCCTTTTATCCAAGTGAGACTTTTTGTGTTGTCCATATTATATAATGCTGACATGGTAGCAGTCTGCTGCTCAAATATTCTTTTACAGGTGGAAATTACATTTAGCTGAGTCACAAAAAACACATTGTACATTGCAATACACTAATACAATGTTGTCTATACTTCTGACTTGACAATTGTCATTGTAAAAACAGCATGTTGATCCAAAGTATAGAACTACTGTAAAGGTGTACTGCAGTGTTGCATGAAGTTATTTTCTGACTCACCTCACGCCACTGAAATGCATTAAAGTTGTCTTTTCTCCACATAGATCCCTCTGCCCACGACGGGGAGGACTATAAGTCAGAAGGTATTTATTGGGCACCAGTATTTGTCAGAAAACTTTAATAAAAGTGTGAAAAACCTATTTATTTTTGCACATGGTTGCCTGACATGATCACGCTTGTGCTTGAAGGCGTTTTAATTTGTTTTTACTTTTAGTTTAGCATTAAACTTTTTTTTCCCCAACATTTCTTTTCATTACATTTTTTGTGCAGTATTGTTATTGAGAAAGATCCCATCTATAGAGACCGCAGGAATATCTTCTTTATGGGTGTTTCTGATGGCCCTTGAACTGAATGGCCCATCATGAATGTGTCAGGTTTGATGACTGTAGCCCTCGTCCTGGGTTCTTTTTGTTTGACTTGTTAAAGCCATGGTTGTTTTCAATCTGGATTCACTGAAGCTGTAGTTTAGGACTGCAAGATTTTGACAATATATATGAACTCACATATTTACTTTCACCGCTGCTTTCTTTCACAGAAACGAAAAATGATATTTCTCTGATAATGTAGTCTCTTGTCTTCAACATCCCTCTGATTTGTAATTTAGAGATTCCGCATTATTATTATTTTTTATTACTCTTGCATTGGTTGTTGTTTTTAAATTGTGCAGCCCTACATTGCACACATACACATCAGTCTTCCCAAGACCGAACCAATTGCCATTGCAATTACATCAGTAATTGTGTTTTACTTTATTATATCCCAGATATGTACAACCCAGGAGTCACAGAGGCAGTTGACGTCCCTCCACCAATGCCTATAATCGCCCCTCCATCTGCAACACCTTCTGTTGATGACCTCATCCAGCAGAGTCAGTGGAATCTCCAACAGCAAGAACAGCACCTTCACTCTCTCAGACAGGTTAAACACAAACAGATACAGTTGTCAAAGACGTGGATCTCATTGTGAGATGCGTCAGTTTTGTTCTTTTTCATTAAAAGTAACTGTAAAAAAATACACCTCCCGTTCATGCAACGCTGTCAGTTAGTTGCTCCTTGTGTAATGCCTAGGATGACTCACCGTTTTCCATCTCCCGTTCATGACACCCTATCAGTTGCTCCTTGTGTAATGCTAAGGATGACTCACCGTTCTCCATCTAGGAGCAAGTGACCGCAGCCATCACCTTGGCCATGGAGCAGCAGACACAGAAGCTGCTTCTGGAGACCCAGCTGGACGTAACAGAGTTTGACAACTTGCTCCAGCCAATAATAGACACCTGCACCAAAGATGCCATCTCAGTAAGCATAAACAGTCTATTCGGTCTCAGTGTCAGCTCTACAGATGGCTGGTTAAAGGTACAATGCAGGCCATTGCACTTTGCTATTGTCTGACTTTGGGATCTTTACAGTCTGGCCGATTTACATTTCCATCTCTCATTTAAGATTATATA
>JAODOY010069348.1:0-16353 GCA_025399855.1 Forbesichthys papilliferus
TGAGGGAGCACCCTATGGCATCGACTGGATTTCTATATTATCAATAATGTAGTTATCCGATTAATCGAAAGAATAATAGATTAATCGAAAAAATAATCGATAGATTAATCGACCAAAAAATAATCGTTTGGTACAGCACTAAACACACACACACACACAGTTATCATTGAAACACACCATAACACACACACACACATCATTGAAACACACCATAATACACACACACACACACACTTATCACTGAAACACACCATAACACACACATTTTTCACTGAAACACACCATAACACACACAGACACAGAGTAACCACTGCACCGCACCTTAAACACACATAGGGTAAACATCATAAACATCCCATAATAAAATGCCAACCAGGTGTACAGTATTAGTAGTTCATCATCATCATCATATGCCTTGCTCAAGGGCTCACAAACTCACGTCGACGAACTCGGCGGTGAGCTTGAATGCGGACGTCTCAAAGCCCAGGTTCCGCGGGGAGCTGGACAGGATGAAGCCAAAGTCTATGTGGATGATGTGGCCCTCAGCGTCCAATAGGATGTTACCATTGTGCCTGGGCAGAAAGGGGCGGGGCCAAGGGGTCAGCACAGCAAGAGCAGCAAGGTGTGTCAATTAGTAGACAATAAACGCATCAATTTACATTGTAAATATCATTTATGAGGTAAGATACTTTTAGCATCTGCGGCTAACTTCCAGGAACTATTTTGAGGTTCCACAATCCGCCAACGCTGTAAAAAAAACATTCCATTGGAGTAAACAGAGTTGACGCTACTCTCTTCTGCATGGCTCTGGTCACACAGGTAACCTGTTGGTCACACCCAGAGCCATGAAAAGAACAGAGTTAAGCCATCTCCATTCACTCCAATGGAGAGTTTTTTCACAGCAATGGCGAATCGTGGAGCCTCAAAATAGTTCCCGGAAGTAGGCAAATACTAAAAGTACCCTATACATTAGATTTTAAATGTAAATCAGTGCATTTATTGACTACTAATTAGCAAAAAATGAAGTTATATACTATCGGTGTATATATATATATATTAATATTAGGGCTGGGTGATATGGACCAAAATAATATCCAGATATATTTAATTTGAATTCCGATACACGATATTCTGTATTTTCTATAAAGTGGGCTAAATCCTTCAGGCATAAAGAAAAAACAGGAAACCCAACAAAAAATGTGGATGGAGGGAGAGACTAACAAATAGAAAAAGTAAGGATTAAATGCATAATATATCTATATAAATATAAACAATATCTAACCTTATATCTGTTTTGAAAAAATGAAGATATACCGATATATACCGGTATATCGCCCAGCCCTAATTAATACACATTCAAACTGCCCACAAAGCACTTTAGGAAACTATGGTGCCACAGGTTTTGCCTCTCCATGAAACTCCGTTGGCGTAACTCTGTTCTCTCCATGGCTCTGGTCACAGCCTACCTGTCCTTGACCTGCAGCAGGTAGCAGATGAGGCTGTAGCCGGCACAGCTCTGCACGAAGTTCCTCTGTGCGCAGAGGAAGGCCTCCGTGGTGGGGCAGCCGTGCTCCTGCAGCAGGTAGTCCAGCAGGGACAACTGGCTGTGCTTCTTCACTTGGTGCAGCGACACGGCGTTCACCACCGGCTCGATCATGCCGCTGTCTGACGACAGCACCAGGATCTTGTAGGGCTTCAGCCACAGGGGCACCCGCTCTAGCTCCCACACTGCCTGGGGGGGAAGGGGGGGTTAGCCTGGAACGTTGGCAAACATATTCAAACGTTTTGAGGAGGTGAACACACCTTGCAGCTGGACGAAGGGTGACGGTTTAAATCTAATATTTTTGGACAACATCTTCAAAATTCAAGTTCACAGCAAACACGTTAGCCACAAACGATCGACAATTCTCAACGCACCTCCAGCTAGAAGACCACGCTGACGCCCCAACAGACAACACTGTTGTTGCCAACGATAATTGTGGGCGGGGCTTGACTGGAGCGATGTGATAGGCTAGTGTTGAGGTGGGGTAGGACAGGCTCCCACACTGTCTGGGCACAGGTGCGGGGGAAACAAGGGCCTAGCCAGCAGCCTGAGGCCAACACCAATACGTCACTACCCACAAGAGACCGCTTAAAAAGATATCAACATCTTAAACATCTCACAGGCTTGACTTGTATGAAGTGGTAGTGTAGGCTAGTTGGTGGTCGACTCCCAGCCCAGAAGGTCCTGGGTTTGAGGCCTGTTCTGTAAGCCTCCTTAGAGCAAAAAGTCTGACGCTTACCTGCTGCTTTACTGAAGAGTTTGTTAGTGTGCTGCGGCAGAGTGTGTGTGTGTGTGTGTGCATGTTAAAGTACATACACATGGAACTAATTATTTGATCCCCTGCTGATTTTGTACGTTTGCCCATGGTCGAAGAAATGATCAGTCTATCATTTGAATGGTAGGTTAACAGTGAGAAACAGAACAACGAAAAATGCAGAAAAATGCACGTCAAAAATGTTAGAAATTGATTTGCATTATAATGAGTGAAAAAAGTATTCCACCCCTCTCAATCAGAAAGATGTCTGGCTCCTAGGTGTCTTTAATACAGGTAAGGAGCACACTCTTAAAGGGAGTGCTCCCAGGTGTCTTTAATACAGGTAAGGAGCTCATTCTTAAAGGGAGTGCTCCTAGGTGTCTTTAATACAGGTAAGGAGCACACTCTTAAAGGGAGTGCTCCTAGGTGTCTTTAATACAGGTAAAGAGCTCATTCTTAAAGGGAGTGCTCCCAGGTGTCTTTAATACAGGTAAGGAGCACACTTTTAAAAGGGAGTGCTCCTAGGTGTCTTTAATACAGGTAAGGAGCTCATTCTTAAAGGGAGTGCTCCCAGGTGTCTTTAATACAGGTAAGGTGCACACTCTTAAAGGGAGTGCTCCTAGGTGTCTTTAATACAGGTAAGGAGCACACTCTTAAAAGGGAGTGCTCCTAGGTGTCTTTAATACAGGTAAGGAGCTCATTCTTAAAGGGAGTGCTCCTAGGCGATGGGCCGCGCGTGTCCAATGTGTGGGGTGAAGCTTCTGAGGGAGTTTGTTTTGATTTGAGCTGGAAGATAGCAAGCCTTCTTGAGAATGGCTGACCCTGCATGTACAGCGCCCACATGGACATGACTGGTACAAGCCGTGCGTGTCTGAGGCATGTGGTTGCCATGGCAGCAGGGGGCTATACCTTGAGCTGCTGCAGCACCTGGGAGGCCAGCAGCTCCTGGCGAAGGTCGTCTCCACACTTTACGATGACGGACAGCAGCCGCCATGTGGGCAGGTGGCCATAGGGGGAGCCCTCCCTGATGCGCCTGCACACACACACGCGCACACACACACACACACACAAACACAAACAGAGAAACACACACACACACACACACACACACAGTAAATGTTATCGTATAACATTGTGAACCATAGCAACATCACCTGCTGTACCCGCCTCGTCCACCAGAGGGCAGAACTCACCTGACCTTCTCCTGCCAGGGCTCCTTGAGGGCCACGGCCGACGGGTCCTCAGGGTCTCGCTTAAATGTGGTGGGGGGGTGGGCCAGCTGCTCTGAGAGACGTCGCCTGCACACACACAGACGCACATGTACACACACACACACACGCGCACGTACACGCGCACGTACACAGACACGCACATGTACACAGATGTAATGGCACCATCCTGTGCGTGTGTGCGTGCCTGTGCAGTGTGTGTGTGTGTGTGTGTGTGTGTGCAGACCTGATGTCTCCCGCGGCGATGAAGACCGGCTCCTTGCTCTCCAGGCTTGTGATGCTGTCTACTGAGAACTGACTGATGTTGTCACAGCTGCTGGTGTGCACCTCTGGCAGCTGCACGCACACACACACACACAAACACGCACGCACACCCATGTCATTTGTATGGAGTAATGTTTTCATATTACACAGTGACAGACACACGTTAGCACACATCTTGTTCTGTTGTGGTCAGTAAATTAAACTAGGAGGCTTGCTGCCTTCTCTTGGTTAAGCAAAAGCGTTGTTGTTAGGAAGCCGCAGTTTACCAGCTCCTATTCAATACGCTATAGGGTAGGCTGCACCTCCCCTTATTATATTTAAACGGAAACATGTATTACATTTTCATTATAGAGGTTTTAATCGTGGAACTTGTACGGTCGTAACATTCTCAAGGTTGGGGTGCGTTCGCCCCAACTTATCTGGCAGCCGGAGTGGCGACTTGCGACTCAGACATTTGAAAGTACTGCATGTTAGTGCAACCATTATGTGATTTGATTGACATGACTCAATAACTTTCTTTTATAGGACCCTTTGGCCTTGACAGCAGTATGGATAAGCTCAGATATGTGATTTAATTTTCGGGGTTTTAAAAATGCGGAACCGGGTCCTTACAGAACCGGGTCTCGATCCCCATCCCTACCCATGGCACCCTGACACACACACACACATCCCCAGTGCTATAGCAGCCTGCTACACTGCCCCCCCCCATCCCCCCTTCCCCCTCAGCATGCCCCGGCAACCAGGCGTTGCTACAGGCGACCAGTAGCCCACCTCCACCTGCAGGTCCCCGATGTCGTCCACAGACCAGGCCTCGTCATCATGGTCATAGTTAGGCACCGTGCAGAAGCTGCCCCCCCGCTGCTCTGACGCCCCCAGGCCCGCCCCCAGGCCCAGGCCGCAGTCCGGCAGGTTCTCCACGGACCGCGTGCTGCGTATGCGGGTCTCCGGGATCCGAGCGGGAACGCTGGACGTCTCAAAGTTCTCACACTCCAGGACCTCAGCGTAGATCAGGTAGGGGGCCTGGGGACGCGCACACACACACACACACACACACACGTACATACACACACACACACACACACACACGCACACACACACACACGTACACACGCACACACACATCATGTGGTCCTGTGCTGATGGAGTGTGAAACATTATTAAAATAATTATAAAAATTACAAAATCAATTAATTGATTCATACAATTATTTTTACATATGTTCTTCGTGTGACAATTAAATTATTAATAATTGCATTGTTTAGTGTATTTTTAATTGCTGCAGGAGCTATTCCTATAATAATGATAATCATGGTTTCTATTGGCTCGTTGCCTTGTCTCTCCCCGTGCTGTGGACGGGACATTAACTGTTTATTGAGTCACTTGCAGGAGGCGCTCGTCTCGTTTGTAACGTCACGGCAACGCAGGCGGAGCCATCTGCTTAACGTGATGTGTGTGTGTGTGTGTGCGTGCGTGCGTACCTTGTCCTTAGAGTTGAGCACCACAGCTTGTGTGTGTGGCACGCGCACCACGTGGTGGTCGTAGGCGGCCGTGGGCAGCCAGACGCGGGCCGGCAGCTTGTGGCTGAGCAGCGACAGCTCTGAGATCAGACGCTGGGTCTTCTGCTCCTTGGTGGGCAGCGTGGCCAGACGTTTGCCGATGCCCAGCAGGGACTTGATGAACTCCCTTTGGGGGGTGAGGCGCACGGGCTGGGCACGCACGCACACGCACGCACACACACACACACACACAGAGAGAGGGATGGAGTTAGAGAAAACACTGTTGACCTTTAATTTGTGCAACCTCTGAGCTTATTGGCTGTCGGCCTGGAGACAATATAGCCTCAGGGATCAAGGGCCAATCTTCTGGGAGATCCAGTGTGGCCAACAGATATCCGGAGGAAGACTTCCTCTTCAATGTCATTGTTTAAAACGAGAGACGCAAGAATGGAGCTCTGCTAGTCTCTACAAACTGATAAACTGTATATGCAGGTACATTTTTATTACATAATAATAATAAATAATAATAATGCTCTGCACACAGACTGCCTGCATATACATTGAATATCTGTTTGTATAGACTACAGTAGTGGCTTGACCTGGCAGGAAACAGAGCGGAACCAAGCCAGAGCATAGTTCTGACGTGTCAGGGAAGGTCTGGGCCATGGAGGCCAGCCCTGGAGCCTCCAGGGACCCCCGTGACATGTGAGAATACCAGTGCAGTGCAGACAACACCCAGGAGGGGGCCCCATGTCAGTAAGGTCAGATTTATTCAGCAGCGCGAAAACCTCTTGATTACAATCAGCCCCGGAATCAGAGAGATGCCCTCCTGATCAAAAACAAAACCCCCAGCGTCATCCCACAATGCACCACGGGGAGGGAGACAATAGAACCCTTTGCACTTACGGTACCAGTCTCAAACTGGACACTCTCGGAACTGGAGCTGGTGTCCTAGGGAGGGGGGTCAGAGGTCGGTGATGGGGGAGAACACCAACATTACATCTTCTCTAAAACAGCTACACAGCAGAACCAACACACAGGTGTAGACGGGGGTGGGTCTCCACCATTACTTTCTCACGCAGCTAACGATACACAAAATGTGCCCAATCACCCTCTTTCGTCCATCAGCAAAACATCACGTAAGCCACTCTGTGCTCAACGTCTGAAACACAGACCCTGGTAAAGTCGACGCAGGACTCTCACGTCCATTGGCTGTTGGCACTGTCACTTACACATATGTATCTAAGCTCCGGTGCAACGCTAGTGCTTATTTGTCTCATTTAAATTAAACATTTATGTTAATTAAGCAGTGACCGTAGCCTGGGAAGAGGGGTGGGGGGGTTCCGTTCCTACCTCGTCCTGGCTGCCCTCCACCCTGGGGTTGCTGGCGGTCCTCTTCAGGCTGGAGCTGAGGCTGATACCCACGGTGGCATCTGACTTGGAGCGCTGGTGCGTCCGCTTGGAGGGCGACAGGCCGACCTCCCTGGTGCACAGCTCGGCGTGGCTGGGGCAGAAGGCCGTCAGGGCGGGGGGCTCCCGCCGGGCGCGGGCCCCCGCCGGCTTCAGCTCGTCAGACAGTATGAGCTTGCGCAGCTTGGTGCCGCGGGAGTGGCGCTGCGTGGAGATGTGCATGTCGGAGGAGTAGGCGCCCAGCAGCCATGCACACTGCAGCGAGAAGGAGATGCTCTGCCTGCAGCGGTGAACCTGCAACCCAGCACGCCTCAGGGGTCAACCAATAAAAGGCACGGTGGGGCGGGGCGATCCAGAAGACACCTATCCCTACACTGCCCACGGTGGTCAGGTGATGTATGGTAAATGGGCGCATTTATATATCCAAAGCGCTTTACAGTATTTTGTCTCACATTCACCCAGTCACACACACATTCATACACCGATGGTGATTGCTGCCATGCAGGGTGCGACTAACCACCGGGAGCAGTTAGGGGTTAGGCATCTTGCTCAAGGATGCTTGACAGGTCAACACCGGGGTTTGAACCGATGACCTTCTGACTGGAAGTCTAACACCCAGACCACTAGATCATCCTGCCTCCCGTGTATGAATGTGTGTGTGAATGGGTGTGTGCTACGTAGGGTTTGATGGCCTGTCTTCCCTGTCAATCAGGAGTCTGTGGCCCTGTCAATCAAGCATGTGTCTGGCCCTGTCAATCAATCTTGTGTCTGGCCCTGTCAATGAAACCTGTGTCTTGTCCTGTCCCCTGTCAATCAAGCATGTGTCTGGCCCTGTCATGAGTGTGCGTGAGCCTCCCGGGCGTGCGTGAGCCACCTACCACATAGGGCTTGATGGCGTCTCCCACCTCCTCGTCCATGTGCACGTACATGTTGAGCAGCTGCGGCAGGTAGAAGTCCACGTCCTCGTGGCGGAAGCTGAAGAGCCGGTTGCCGATGTACGCCTGAACGCCGGGCTCCTTGGAGCTGTGCAGGTAGGAGATTGCCATGGAGACGTCGAACATCTTGGACTCAAACAGCCGCAGCAGCCACGACTGCTTGGAAGGGTTGTGCCGGTTCTGACGGCGCCGTGCTGTAGCCGACCCTGACCCCACCTCCCGAGGCTGCCCTTCAGGCCCCTGCTGGGGGGTCGGGGGGCTAGGTGGGCTTGAGGGGGTGTTGCTGTTCCCAGGGGCCAGGGCGGCACTAGAGCCCACGTTGAGCTGGTTGGGCTCCTTACAGACCCCCTGCTCCCCCTCGTCCTCCCCCTCGTCCTCCCCTACCTCCTCCCCCTTCAGAGCCTTCACCTTCTGCAGGACCTCCTGGCAGGCGCGGCGCGCCACCTCCGGGTCGATCAGCTGGCCCAGTTCCGAGGAGGGCGTGGAGGGGAGGGACAGGGAGGGGGAGGAGGTGGAGGGGGAGGGGGCGGGGTTGGGCTGCGTGGGGTCGGGCTCTGCCTCCGGGTCACCCATTATGGCTCACCGCCACTAACGCGCGCACACACACACATTCATGTGTGCACACATGCGTACACGTACACACACACACACACAAGGAAGGAAACAGACATAAATACACCAGCAGAAACACATTCATCCACATCACAGGAGCACAATTGGTGGGCTCTGTGTTAACAACAACAGCAACATGGCTAAAAGTAGGGCTGTGTATTGGTAAGGATCTGGCGATACGATGCGTCTCACAATACAGGAGCCCCAGTTATGATATGCAATATGAGCAAGGCGATATATTATCATAGCAATGCTAATGTGTGGCACCGCTGCAAAACATGACAACCACTTGTGTAAACTTGCTCAGGGACTGCAGATGAAAAGTAGCTTTAAGATAATAAGTCTGTTAACAAGCATGTGTCCTCTCTTTCGAGGTTAATGTATTTTGTATGGTCCCTTTTACAAATACATTTAGAATTTTAGTATTTTTCTTTCGATACAGTGTGTTTGGAAAATCGATACGTATCGCTAAATGTAATATTGTCATACTCGAGTATCGATATTTTCTTATACCCCTAGCTAAAAGCTGTTGTACGAGGGCACGCACTACCAACAAAAACCCAGAACAAGTTTAAAGTTAAACTGTAAACTAAAGAAAAAATAAGAGCCTTTAACGAGACAAAGGTGGATACAGAGAGTAGAATAGCGTCACACCCTTTCCGTGGTCGAAGAGTGCTTTATGCCTTTGAAGGTAAAGCCTTTGTTCTTCTAAATGCAGACCCGGTAATATTACGCTGGAAACCACTGGAGGGGAACACGCACAATCGATGTCATGTTAAACAGCTTTACCTGGCTAAACATATGAGATATTTCACCACGTCAAAGTATTATTTTAGCCCGTTACGTCAACCAGTCACCTGACAGGAATATTGAATGTCAGGATCATACAGTTTTCCCACTGTTCCTGTTAAAGCCTCCATCGAGAACCACTGGTATCCATATATTAAAGAGGCAAACTCAAACATAGCCCACCCAACATGGTGATGTTTACACGGTCTTTATGGGAACAGTAACAACAGTGACATCCTCAATCCTGTGTACTGTTTCCTGTGTGTGTGTGGGGGGGGGGTTCTTATCTATCTTCTCTTCCTCTCCCCTCCCCCCTTCCCCCTATTTATCTCTCTCTCTCTCTCTCTCTCTGCACACAAAAAGGTCAAACAGGGAGCATATTTGGAGAAGACAACCAGTCAAATAAAGGGGAAGAAGACACTGGCACATCAGAGGCCGGAAAAGGGAAGCAGGAAGACGATCTGCTCATTACAACGTTCAGCAGCGGCCAGTGCAGACAGACAGACAGACAGACAGACAGACAGCCTGGTCTGACTCTGCTGGCTACGTCCCCCAGTTTGACACCATGGGCCCCTTCGGCTCCCACTGACAATGGCGTACTGTTTACTCCGGCAAACTTCATATTAGCCGTGTGTGCTTGTGCGTGTCGAGCGCCTCAGACTACTGGAATAATGGGCACTGTGTGTGGTTTGCCATAGAATAGAGAGCTTGTAGAAACAACGACTACTTCCATTACTAGACACTTGGTGGTAGGAAGTTAGCACGCAGAGTAGATTCCAGTTTAAACAAACTGTGACTGAAATGGTTTGATCTACTGGTATACAATTATCACAAAACAGAAGAAACGTATCAAACCAATAACCTACCCACCGTAGAGTACCTACCTATACCTAACCACTAGCATTAGGCTTAAGTTATATTAGCTTCCCGACTTAGCATGTAATGCTATAATTAAATACTAATTAACTCACTGCTATCATGTTAATGGTGCCTTATTCCACAATTTAATTTAAACTCACGATATTAGTTGCCGTTAGCTTACTTAGCCAACTGTTGCTAACGGTCTCAGCTGTTTTCATGATAGCGAGCTACAACAACTGTTAGCATTATGTTAGCGTCGCCGTCACAAATCGGGTCAACTATGTTTACTTGTTTGTTTTACAGCTGACTGTCACGTAAACTATCGGCCTACCTTGAGTGTTGAGTGGATGTTGACAAGTATTTTTATAACAGATTATCTCTCCTCCATAGGGGAAGATCTGCTAAACTCATCTTGTCCCGTCTGCCCAGTCAGTCAACACAGTTCACTGACTGGTGTCCTTCCCATGCCTGTATGAATATATTAAATAACCCCCGTTCTGTGCATTTAATGTTTTAGATATATCAGTACCATTCATTTGTGGTTTCCAATAATAAACCAAATCATTGGGTGGTAATTCCCTTTATTTCTTTATTATATTAATCTTCATTTTAAATAGGCATTACTCAGTCTGAAAATGAGCGCCTACTTTAAACATGCTTTACATTAGATAAATGATTATTAATTAAGTGTAGTGTAATTAAATGCGAGTTTATTGTTTAAACAGCAATTCAACAGTTTAATTCCAAATAATTAGTGCCATTTGAGTCCCCATGACATTATGGTTTTTGTTTTAAAAAAATCATTAAACCATTTTTAAAAATCTTGTAAAACGGTCTCCTACCATTCCATGATATGCGCCAAGAATTAATTAAATTAAAAACAAATTAGTTTGATGTATAGAAAAGTACATAGGCCTACTCCCCAATCATGTTTGTGAAAGTACCATTAAAAATATATGCAATATTATCCATACATCCATCTTTATCCGCTTATCCGGAGTCGGGTCACGGGGGCAGCAGCTTCAGTAAGAGACCCCAAACTTCCCTTTCCCGAGCCACATTAGCAAGCTCTGACTGGGGGATCCCGAGGCGTTCCCATGCCAGTTTGGAGATATAATCTCTCCACCTGGTCCTGGGTCTTTCCCGAGGCCTCCTCCCAGCTGGACGTGCCTGGAACACCTCCCAAGGGAGGCGCCCAGGAGGCATATATGCAATATTATGCAACATGTATTTAATTAAATCAATATTGTTCTATAGCCTTATTAAAAAATGCCCCCTCAAATTGTATGTTTTAGTTTAATGCATTTTTAATGCTTAAAATGTTTTCATTATGATGTCCCTGAATTAGATGTCCCATTACTCTGATGTAAACCCATCACATGACTTTCATAAAGTGAGCAAACCCCCACCCCAAATCTATTTTTATGATATTTACTTTTACATTATAAACCAGTAACAGGGTGGAGATTTGGCCATATATATATGTGAATATTTTGGTAAAATATATTACAGCATAATATCCTGAGTGGATCCTGACCAATATATTTCTCATAGTTTAATCCTTCAGAAAAAATGTTAAATAATAAAAAAGAAAAGAAAATAGTATACTTAAATGGCACTGAATAGTAGGAATGACTGAGTTGACATTTATTTATGTGTTCAAGACCCATAGTGATTGTGAACATAGGCTACTTTATAAAACTCCCTGTAGTCCTACATTTAAACATTTCATCTTGCAGTGTTCTTCATTAAACTATACAGACAGGCTGGAAAGAGCTGATATTGGTCAACACAGGCCGACTGATAAGATGAATAGAGAAAGTGCATTCTATCTAAATCCTCGGTAGGTAGGGCCTACATCAATCTAGTTAAATCCCAGATTAAATTGTTGCGTTATCAGTTAAACATAGCATAGCTCAGGACGGTCTATTCGCTGGAGTTAAAAGGGAGGTTGTTCCCGGTGTCTTGCGACCGCTTGCTCTCACAGCCAGATGTCAGAGGTGCAGTCCCCCCCGGGATAGCGGATCTCGTGGGCCAGAACGGGACCATTAGGCTCTTTGCCGAAGTCCACAAGGAAGTCCTCGTTCAGCTTGAGCCCACCTTTCACCGTGTCCACGTCAATCTGCATCATGACGGACCCTTCCCTGAGCATGGGGGGAGAGACCATTCATGTATTATGAGACCAGGAGACAGACCGATCTGCTGACAGTGTTTTCTATCTGATGATGTTGCCCAAGTTTAAAGTCTAAAACATTATTGCCCGGTCACTGGCATATTTAAATAATAATTTAACTTGCTTGTGTGAACATTCTGCTTTTTGTTATGTTAGGCTAACAGTTGTTTAGATTTGTGTAGCAAAAAGGGCAGAGACTGTGATATCACACTTGTTCTTGAGGACGACGAGTCAAAACGTGTGGCAACTACCACAGTAGTCTGCATGCTGGGGTTTGATTGAGAAGACCTCTTACTTCACCATGTCGGGGTAAAACTGTTTGTCCCAGGTGCTGAACAGAGATGTGGTGAGGTATAGCCTCTTGCCATCCAGACTCAACTGCATCATTTGCGGACCACCCTGAATCCGCTTTCCCTGATTCGAAACACACACACACCCACACAGTATTCCATCATTCTGTTAGTTTTTAAATAAGTGTCTGTAGTCTGACTTTATGTTCTGCTTAAATGTCTACGCCTGGCATCAAATATAGCCCATCGTTTACCATCGTTATGTTGTTGATGTGGCAGTGTGAAGTTGCGTATTGCGTTGGGGAGCACACAAGATCTCACACGCTTGTTGATATCAGTGTTGGCACCTCCCTCTCTCCGGGGGAGGTGCCAACACTGATATGAACAAGTAATGGTGACCGTATTCCTTGCGAGCTAAACAACAGGCTGTTGCCTATGTTCCTTCCTGTTGTAGATACGTGATCTTTACAGCTGTTCATCTAGCACCAGGCTGGCAGGAGTACTGCTACACGTTTCTCTCCCGCAATACGCAATCTAAAAAGGTGGAATCAGTGATTTTAAGATAATATACTAGTTGCCAAATTCAGCAAATCAGTCTCAGTCTGCTAACTGATCATTTTGTGTGCGTGCTGAAAATATAATACCGTTTTAATATACAGCTTTGACTCTGTAAATATGAACACAAACAGTGTACTGCACATTGCATCACACAATATCATAGCTGTAAAATGCATGTCCAATATGGAAGGCAGAGGAGGTACATTTGTTTCTTTCAAAAATATTTTATTCAGAATCCCACACTCCACCTTTAACGTACTGTAAGCAGTACAGTATGGGTGTTTTGCCATTTATGTTAAACTGATGACCGTTAGGCTGGCAGTCCAACAAGCAGACCACTTGGCTATGCTGGGTAGTGTAGTTATTAAAGCTATTGCTGAACTTTCCTCAAATAGACAAATCATTGACAACATGGTTTATTGTTTGCTTGCATCACTAGATGGAAGGTCTAAGGTCCTTCAACAACGCCACCGCTTGCTGTACTTTGTCCATTGCAGTATGACCCAGTGTGAACACGGCTCATTTGCTCTGGTTATTGAAATCAGCATTATTACAAAGACGTGTCAGTTTGAACCCTGGAGACAGAGCTGGGGGCTGCGATCTTACCTTGATGATTAGTGGGGGCGGCTGGGGATTGTTCTCAGGGTCGTGCAGGACTTTGACTGGCCCACCTTTAATAAGACTGCCCCCCAGAAACACCTAAACACGCACGCACGCGCGCACGCACACACACACGCACGCACACTTTCCTTACTCTGGTAGGGAACACCACTGCCAACTTCACTTCACCTTACAAAACATGTGCATACAACACTCAATGGAACAAAGGCTTGAGCATCTTTTTAAAGGACAATATGAGCTAGACTGCAAATACATTCAAAAGGAGCATCTCCTGGTAGGAAAAGATCATGTGGACTTGTGGCTCCCCAGGGGGTCCTCGTTACCTGGCCGACCATTCGTGGCTTCTTGCTGTCTGTGATGTCATACTGTCTGACATCCCCATGCAGCCAGTTATTTACGTAGATGAACCTGTCGTCCAGTGAGAGTACGATGTCGGTGATCAAACCTGGACAGACAGACAGACAGACAGACAGACAATAAGGAGGCTAGTTAGTGAGTCAGTTGACCAGTTAGGCCAGGGGTCTGCAACCTGCGGCTCCTGAGCCCCTCTGGCTTCCTGTGGCTTTGACAATCATCATTTAGAACTTAATCTAAGTCTTGTCCCCCCAAAAATAGAATCTCAAATTATATTTTAAATTGACAGCCTGTGTCCTCTGATTTCACCAGTGTCCAAATGGATCTAGTCCATTCAGCATTGTGAGTGCACATGGGCATAGGCTAGTATATTCTGTTTGAAAGTCATCACTTTATTTAAAATTAAAATCTTTGCAGGGGAGCACCCCCCTAACATTTCACTGTACCTGGCAGCGTAACAACGTTAACGTGCTGGGACATACCTGGCATTTCAGGCAGGGCCCATCCCTCTACCTTCTTACTGGGGACCCTGATGACACAGTCGGCAGCCCAGTCACCCTTCTGGGGACAGCAAACACACAAGCAGCTTTAGCACACTGGCTTCCTCTCTAACAGTGTGGCATCAAAGCAAGTCTGTACTCTCACAGAGCTGGTCTTTACTTGCGTAAAGTCTGGGACACAGTGCTGACTAACTGTGTCAAGATCCGCCTACTCGACAGGAGAGGTATTTTGATTGACAAGCAGGACTTGCTTACAACTCAGTGACCCATTCGGACTTAAACTTTTCCTGAGGTGTTGGTTGGAAACTAAAGAGTCTGGCTGTTTGCGGGTCTTGTAAATCTTGAAATAAGTAGGCTACGGTACCTGCTAAAAATAGCACTGCACTGCACTAGCATACAGACTTGTTAGTGACTATGCTAACTGTCAATGAATATTGACTTTCTCACTACCAAAAGTGCTGTCGATCTTACAGGGGTCTATGTACCAGACACACAGCACAGGGTTGGTGATGTGACATGAACTAACGGGCTGATGGACGGAAGAGGCTGAGTAGTGTTAATATAAAGCAGGTTATAGATTCTACAGCATGACGCAACATCATTGGTTAACGTGGGAGCGGCATAGAGTAATGGGATGTATGGAAAATAACCATGTTAAGTAAAGAGAGTTATGTTTGAGGTGAAAAAGATGGCGTCCCGACTCTTAAAAAAGAATAAAGTAGTCAGTCGCTCCCGAGAACGCTTGCTTGCTTTGAACTGAAATAAAAATAACACCTCTACCTTGAATGCAATATAGGGTCGGTTTTACAGACATGGAATAATTAGGCCTAGACTAAGAATGCATTTCAATAGATATCATCATTTTAAAATAAAACTGAATTTAAATTAAACTGGCCTTGCGAGGCTATAGGTCCTAGGACATAGTAGGGTTGCCGCGGTTACCCACCGGAGTCCTGTAGAAGTGGAAGACGGTGCTGCTCAGGGCGCAGCACACGAAACCCTCGGCGGTGGCGGGGTCGTGCATGAAGCGCACCTCCAGCGGGATGGCGCCCTCCTCCCCCAGCGGAATGGTCTGCAGCTTCTCGTGGGTGGTCCAGTCCCACACGTGGATGGCCGAGCCGTACAGCCCTGGAGGCACAGCGGGGCGGCCGTAAGCCTTTTGAACCCTCCGCTCCCTCCCACTGGAGAAGCCCATTGGTCATCTTGCCACTGCAAAAGCTCCTCTGGCAACCCTGTCGTCACCGTGGATGTGCATTCAGTGGACTAAGCTTTTTCACGTTTCTGACACGTTCCTCGAAAACGTTCTTGAACTACTTTCATAGACGTTTGATGCGTGACGTGTAGGAAGCGTACCCGCACATTTGCCTGGGTGTTTTATTGGTTGGTTAGAATTATTATTTCGGGGGGCTGCCACAATCAGAACATACTCATACTCTCAACCAGAGCAGATATTCTCCCAGAGCATTTCACTAAACTGACAAACACCTACATTTCTGTAAGAAATAACACTAAATGCAGAGCTGTAATACCCTAGCTAGTTATGCTGAGTCATACATGAGCTATAACGCCTCCAGGTTAAAGGGTCAGTCGGTCAGTCAGGAGAAAGCTTGTTGACATTTAAACTCGAGCAAAACATAAATACCTCTAAATTCACTGCCAAACTTTACAGAACTATGTAGAAACACTGGATACTTCTTTCCACAAGCACACAGAACAGAGCATGCCAAAGCTATGTGGAGAATTTTACGGTGTAATCTTATTATTATAATAATAATAATTTGTTTTTAAGGATACTGCTTTTGGTGAATACACATCTTTTGAATATCACGCACTTCGCTTTAGCAGCCCTCCAATACTATGTATGGTAGTGTATAGTCCTCCCAAACCATGTCCTTCTTTTATCTCAGATTTTTCAGATTTACTTTCAATCATCCACACAAATTTTAACAAAGTTCTTATTTTAG
>JAODOY010069370.1:0-16350 GCA_025399855.1 Forbesichthys papilliferus
AGGCTGACCGCGGTGGCCTTACTCTCCACTCTGCTTCACCTGGTCTGAGGAGCTGCCCAGCCTCTCCATCTGTTGCCTTTATATGCTGGCAGCAATTGAGCTAAATTAGACTGTAATGCACAGGGGTTTAAGTTGTTGTTATGTTTTGTCTTCAAAGAAAAAAAAAGAAAAAAAAAAGAAAATATCTTTCAACCTATCTTAGCATTTCATTGTTATTTTTTTATCTGTCCGAGAGAAAGGTGCCATGCGCAATCAAGTAAATAGTGGACGCTCTCCCCTCAATCTCTACTCCGCGTGTTAAAGTTATTTCAATGAATGATTCTGTTAAAATAATACAGAGCGTGGAGAATGCCTGCCGAGTGGAACGACCTGCGTGTTTGGTACCACGCAGTGGAAAAGAGTGTTGCAGTGGATAGTGTTGCTTGAATAATATAAATTATTTTGCCTAACTAATTCAACATAACAGGCAAAGACAGCTAGCTTCATATTTAATTAGCTACTGACCACCACCGTCACTGACTACTTAGAGAAGTATAAAGTACGTTGAAAGAAAGTCGTTTTAAAGTCATCAATCACAAGTGTGCAAGCTACCGCTATTTCTGTCATGGAGAATGCTACACATCGAGTGTGGAAAAACGGACAGGCTGAAATTTTAATAGACTGAAAAATATTACCAATTTAAATTATAAATTGATATTAATTTAAATATTGCCATGCCGTGTTCGTTTACTGTCATTCTGTCATTTTAGCTACAGGCTCATTCTCTAAACAGTCTCGTCTCTCTGTATTCGGACTCAGAGGAAACAGACCTATCGTATCGACATTTTTATTATTTCAGATCAATTTTAAATGTTAGAATTCATATGATTATTAGGTTACATGTAGAAAAAACATAGAACCTATAAATTAGTCAAATGTTCAACTTAAAAAACAAACTTTAATTTAAATAGCCTAGTGCGTATCGTAAATTAAACTAAGGGTTATTTACAATAGGCCTAGTTGATAATAGACAACCTGCTCCCCAAACCTTGCCTATATGCTTCATAGACACACTACTGGATGGAATTTATTGCTACCTCTTTCTGAGAAATACAATGTGATATGCTTATAGCATGTTAATTAAAGCTGAAATAGCAAGAATCTACTGATAATTAGCAGAGGGATTTTAATTGTTTTTGTATATCCCACTGTAAATAATCTTCAGAAGGAAATAATTTAAAAGAACATGTTTTATCTATGCCCCCATTTGATAAATCCGTTAGTCATAACTTTGTTGCTTGCCTAAATTATTGATTGTATATGTCATGGATACTCTCCTAAAACATGGATAATATTATGTCCATACTGCACAATCAATGCAGCACATCAGGAGCAGATTACATAAGACAGTGCGGGGTGGACAAAGAGAGTACGTACAGTAGCAAACCCTCGGCTTCTTCACGCCGGCTACCACCGTATATTTCAGACCTGTGGGAAACACCAAGCTCAGCTGACAAAAATATTTTTTTCCAAATGGAGACTGTCAGACGCGTTGTCACCTGTGTGAATTCTCTGCATCATAGGGTACGGTCACACATACGCAAAATTGACAGCAGCCAATATTTGCCTCCCGTTCACTTGCAACCTTTTCCTCCTGTGGCGAAGCAATCTCCACTTCGTCTAGAGTTCAACACAACTGAACTTTAACAAAGTTCCTTACCCTTAACGAAGGGTACCGAGCTTGGTAAAGCTCTACGGGAACCATAACCTTATCGTGGTGGAGAGGTTTGTGTGTCCCTATGATCCTGGTAGGGCCTCCCAAGGAGAAGTGGTCGCAGGGGAGGGGCCAGACAAAGAATAGTTTAGAAGACTCCTATGAAAGATCGTTTAAGATGAGAGGTTACCCTGCCCGGAGGAAGCCCCGACCCCGTCTGGAGCCAGGCCCAGAGGGAAGGCTCGTTGGTAAGCGCCTGGTGGTTGGGTTTGCCACAGGGCACAGCCAGAAGAAGCAACGTGGCACCATCCTCCTCTTCATCCTATGGGCCCACCACTCATGGGAGGAACCATAGGGGTCAGGTGCGCTGTCAAACAGGTGGCAGCGAAGGTCAGGGACCTCGACCGACCATACCCGGGCGTCAAAGGCTGGCTCTGGGGACGTGGAACGTCACCTAACTGTGTGGGAAGGAGCCAGAACTTGTGCAGGAGATGGCGCGCTACCATTTAGATCTGGTGGGGCTTACCTCTACACACAGTCTTGGTTCTGGAACCGTTCTCCTATATAGGGGATATACTTTATTCTACTCTGGAGTTGCCTCTCTTTCTGGAGACCCTGAATGGAGTCCTGTACGTGGGCAATGATGGAAACACCTGGAGAGGTGTGATTGGGAGGAACAGCCTACCTGATCTGAACCCGAACGGGCAATTGTTGTTAGACTTTGCTAGTCATGTAATGTCTACCAAACACCCTGTTCAAACATAAGGGCTGGCTCAGTGGTAAGCATGAAGCTGAACTCTCTGGTGACTGTGGCAGAGAGAAGGACCCTGGAAAAACTTCTGTCCATACTGGACAACGTCCATCACCCACTGCACAACACCTTCATTGGGCAGAGGAGTGTGTTCAGTGGAAGACTGCTGTCTAAATCCAGCTCCACCAACAGACTAAAGAACTATTTTGTCCCACTAGCCATCAGACTGTATAACAACTCTTGTGATGGCAGGAAACATATTAGGCATTAGACAATAGATAAATATGCCTTTTTCTGCCCCACCTCCAGTAGTCACATTTTTAATTACATTTTTATTAAATATACTTATTTTCACAGCCTTTATATTTTCTATTTTATTTATTCTTATATATTTTTAACTGTATTAAACACAGGTCAATTGTATGTATGTTTGCTGTTACGGGACACATGAATTTCCTTCGGGATTAATAAAGTATCTATCTATCTATCTATCTAAAAATTCTAATAAGTGTATGTGGTACCAGAGCAACCTATGTCGAAGGTGGATGATCGATTTTGTGATCGTATCATCTGATCTGAGGCCGCATGTTTTAGACACTCGGGTGAAGAGAGGAGTAGAGCTGTCAATTGATCACCATCTGGTGGGTGAGTTGGTCAATGGGTGGGGGATGACTCTGGACAGACCTGGTAAGCTAAACGGGTAGTGTGGGTGAACTGGGAACATCTGGAGAAGGCCTTTGTGTGAGATCTTCAACTCACACCTCCGGCAGTACTTCTCTTGTATCCCTGTGGATGTTGGGGACATTGAACCTGAGTGGGCAATGATGGAAACAAAGCTTCCATTGCAGCCGTGCATTCCATTGCACGGCTGGGATGAAGACGATGGAGTGCCTGCTCCAGGTAGGGAATGAGTCCTTACCCCAAGTGAAGGAGTTTAAGTATCTCGGGTTCTTGTTCGCGAGTGAGGGGACTATGGAGCGGGAGATTGGTCGAAGCAGCAGGAGCGGTATTGCAATCACTTTTCCACCCCGTTGTGACGAAAAGAGAGCTGAGCTGGAAGGCAAAGCTCTCGATCTACCATGCAATTTTTGTTCCTACCCTCACCTATGATCATGAAGGGTGGGTCATGACCAAAAGAACAAGATCACGGGTACATGTGGCCAAAATGGGTTTTCTCAGGAGGGTGGCTGTCTTCTCCCTTAGATATAGGGTGAGAAGCTCAGCTATTCATAAGGAACTCGGAGTAGAGCCACTACTCCTTTGTGTTGAAAGGAGCCAGTTGAAGTGGTACGGGCATCTGGTAAGGATGCCCCCTGGGCCTGGCACGTCTAGCTGGGAGGAGGCCTTGGGGAAGACCCAGGACTAGGTAGAGAGATTATATCTCCACACTGGCCTGGGAACGCCTCGGGATCCCCCAGTTAGAGCTTTCTAATGTAGCTTGTGAAAGGGAGGTTTGGGGTCCCCTGCTGGAGCTGCTGCCCCCGCGACCCGACTCTGGATAAGCGGATGAAGATGGATGGATGGATGGATGGACCCTTAACAAAGGTAACTAAGGGGCGGAGGTACCAGTGCGATTAATCTGCGTGAATTGTTTTGTCGCATTATTTTTTCTATAATTAATTGAAATATTTCTGACAGTGCACTAAAACAAAAATAACAAACACACACACGAAGAGCAAGCATAGCCTATGCAAGTACGTAGGCCTTATGTATGTCTGCTGACAGTAAGTCGGTACAAAATAAACATGCCTATAAAGCCCAGTGTGGGGATGTTTTGTCTGTGTCTTGATGGAATAGTGAGAGGCTGATAGGAGATAAGCATGCAGCTCGAGCGTCTGTTTCACTCCATTGCATCCCCTTAGTTAGTGGAAACGCCAGAGAGCTGGCCTGACCGTGGGGAGCCACTGGCGTTCCGTGCACGCACACACACGCACACACGCACACACACACACACACACACACACACACACACACACACACACACACACACAGCTAGCTGGCTAGCTAATAGTTCTGTTTCAGTCGTAAAGTAGCCCCTCAAACGGTCCCTGACAAAACACACACACACATCTAGCTGGACACATGCATACAAGAACTCACATTTTGGACACACATTATTGCATGACCAGGAATAACAGAATTATACATTCCCAATGCTTACAGTACATGCATACAGTACAGGGTACACACACAAACAAACAAGTCTGAAACACTCACTTGACAAACACTGTTAGACAAACAAGCGCTCGCACACACAGTCAAAGTTCCAAACAGTACAAATACCGTGCTGAAAGTGAAAGTAACCTGCAATTTAATATGAAATGTCATAAGATTATCAAGTGCACTGAATATGTTTCAGGTTCAAATGGTTTTTTATTTCATGTATTTGCACATTGGCAGCCGATATTAAGCCAAACTGTGAATCCAGGGAATACCCACTCGGCAGGGCCAGCACAGATGACATCAAATCATTCAGCTGTGCTTTTCCTGCCTACCGCTGTCTCACCCTTTCACACAAAATCTTTCTCAAATGCGCTGTCATCGCATTTATGTATTGCTCTCATCAACTCAATGTGTGTCTCTGTTCTCTCTCTCTCTCTCTTTCTCTCTCTCTCTCTCTCTCTCGTTCCAGTTACACAAACGAGACAGATACATACACTTCTGAAGATCTTCCTGGAGCACACATAAATTGGTAATATTCAAGCTGTTGAAATATAGCCTACTTCTGTCTGTGTCATATATATGTGTCCCCAGTATATTTAATATAAAGTCAAAATTGACATGTTCAAAGACGCAACACGATGGGCTTGCTACAAAAAACAAACACGAGTTTAGGCTTCAATTGCCACAGTATGTAAAGGAATACAGACAGAAGTAGTCAAAAGTGTCATACCCCTTCCCAATCCCTTATCCTACAGTACAATTGGTCATGTGCCATATTAACATGTTTGTTTGGAATAAATGCTGTATGCGGAATATCTCAGCATTGGTTTCAGCAACTAGTGAGTGAAATATTAATATATTAGATCATTATTAGATCAGGTTTTGAATACTTGATGGTATTTCCGAACGATTATTTAAAAACTCGTTCTCAAAAACATCATTAAAAACACTGAACTATAATTCATGTTTCATAACCTGTTAAAAATAGCACATAACTGTATAACAGCAAGTAATCGACACTTTTCACTTTGAGTCAACTATTCACCTATGAAGACACATTATCCACCAGACCACCAATAACAGTATTCATAGTCCACCAATAATCAAAAATGATCTTGTTACATTGGCAAGGGTCCAGACAGTCCAGTGAAATATTTAGTCCAAAACACATTAGATTTATAAACACTGGACAGCGGGCTGTTGCATTCATTTTATATTAGCTGGCAGTAGTAATTTTCCATTCCTAGCTTCAGTGAGCACACATGTCAACATAGCCATGCGCTTAAAATGGCCACTTTGGCTCAACTGACGTGTCAATCAATCAGAGCTGTCCAATAGCATATACAACAAGAGTGTGTGTTGACCGAAAGAACACGGGTACAAGCGGCGGAAATTGGTTTTCTCTGGAGGGTGGCTGGTGTCTGCCTTAGAGATAGGGTAATAAGCTTGACTATCCATGAAGAACTTGGAGTAGAGCTGCTGCTCCTTTGCATAGAATGGAGCCAGTTGAGGTGGTATGGGCATCTTTGCAACCCGACTCCGGATAAGTGGGAGAAGTAAGATGGATGGATGGAGTGTGTGTTGAATGAATAGCCCCGCTCTCATCTTACAGACAGAGCCAATTGCAATCAATTGTGTTGATGACACAGTGTAGGGCAAGCAATTATTAGGGATTAGTATGGATTAATGGGAAAACATGCATGCCTAATGTAAACAAATTCTCTATTCCAAATATTTAAAATCGAATACATACCCAACAAACGAATACCTGAATAATGGAATATTTGGGGCCACCTCTACTTACATGATGGAATTAATGACATTTCAAAGCACCTCCTGGTGGGTGGGGCTTGAAACACACATGAGGCAGTGGTATATAGGGAACTACAGTAGATCCAGTAGTAGATGACAATATTGAATTGGCATGTCAGTTGGTGTGTCTAGTCATTATAAAAACCATCATGTCTGTCAAAAGCAGCTTCAACATCTTACTGAATCTTGCCCTTATTACATTTGATTTAACTTTTCAGATTTTTCAAACTACTACTGCCAAAAAAAAAATATAGATGACAATCAATCAAATGGTGCAGGAACAGTAGAGTCTGTCCAAATAAGCCTCCGAAAACATCTGTAGCCAAGAGGGAGGCTGATAATGGGCTCTGGATAATTCCATATCTGACACTCCACTGCTGTGAAAACTGAGATAAATTAAAGGCCATTAAGTGACAATTATCACCACTGTAGCAAGTACTTGTAATGTTGCTTATCCAGAAAGTCAGCTAATGGCTTTCATATGATCACAATATTGGAATTACTTATCATGTGCAGTTGTGCGGAAAAACAAAACAATTAATTGATTTTTATTTAAGAATAAGGCTGGCATAATTGTCAACACAACAAAAAGACCAAAGACTACTGTTTGTGTATGTTACCTACAGTACTGACAAGTATAGTTCACACCCAGGATACTGTATAGTTCATATCTTTAAAGCCAAATCATTTTATTGTTGTAAAAACATAAAATAAAGGTCACATAATCGTAATGTTGCTTTGCAGGTAGACACTGAGTTTTGCATTTTGCTACTGAACAGCTATAAGTTTCCAAATGCAATGGTTAGACTGGAGTCACTTAATAGTGGCATAATGCATGTTGCATAGCATATGATTATGCATAATTATGTAGGCTTATATCTTCACTGGTGGTCCTGTAGCCGGTTTTTAATAGAGAGCTCCGAAACTAATACGCAAAGTAAAGCAAACACTTGCGTAATGGAAATATGGTGTTAGCAGGCTACTGGACCAGAGGAAACCATTAGGCTTGATCAATGAACTCAATATTCACAGTTGTTTTCTGTTCAACACACATAAGGCACTTAACTTTTCCAGTAGTTTAACTACCCTGGCCCTGTACGCCTGCCACAGATGAAGTGGAACACTGAAATGATGGCAAAAAAAGATGATGAATACCAGATGAGTTGAGAAAAAGAGTCTCAACAACAGCTCAGTTCTGTGTGGGGGAGCAAAGCAGATTGCTTCACGTCGTTTTTCCAAGAACTATGTGTGCAATTGTGTCCCCACTTATCATTTTTGTGTATCTGTATGCTCTGTGTTAAAGCAGCAGAACTTATTGAGTTTGGAGAGACATTATTCTTGGCCAGCCTCTTTCATGAGCACTTGTGACCCACATAAATCACAAAGTTGTGTCACATCACAAAGGAATTTATACATTCCGAACATCTACTAAAGGCATATGGGTGCAGTTGTTCACCGGCAATAACATTGCCAACAACACAACCAGTATTGTTCTCATCAGTTCCAATCACACAGAACACACATTAATATGTGTAAACACTGAAAACATATAACTCAATAGGGTACCTCTTAGATGTTTTAGATAGGAAAAGTTACAAGTATACTAAATATGAAAACTTTTCCATTGAATAACCTACCTTCCATGCAAACAAACACGCACACAAGAATACTGCAGGTGCGCACACACACACACAGAGAGACAGTGCCTATTAACAACCCGATAAACCAATGAAGGCTTGCTAAATCATGAGTTACGGAGCACATTTAAGAGGACTACAATCCAATGAAACCATTTAGAGTTTGGGTGAGAGGAGAAAACAAAAATGAAGGCCATTCCACCATCGATAGCAACCCCAAGCCCTGCCTCCATCCATAACCCACACTAAGGAAATGGAATTTAGATAAATGCCTGTTCAGAGTCGGATATTACAGAAGCGCCCTTAGCAGTTTTAAGCGGAATTCATTTTGGAGTTTGCATCAAGCAACTGAAGCAAGAAGTAATGTGTATACTGGTTATTGTAAAAAGAGAAATTAATTAGTAAAAAATAACAATTTACTCTGCAGTGTATTTTATGAGGTTGTTTTAGAATTTATAAATATGTACAGAGACCCCTTTATGAACAAATATTTCTGCTCTATCTGAAAAGGACATTAATGCTACAGTTAGTTAAATCATATAGTATTACTATTATTATTATTCATGGACCTTTTCACTCAGTTTTCGACATCTCTAGAAACAATTTTGACATTGACAATGTCCCTGCAATGTTATGTTCTGACTTGTATGTTTATGATTATTTTGTTTTTTTCTGGCAAACAAATCAACACATGTGACAAGAATGAAAAAAATCAAGGCCCTCTTTGACTTTAAAAGCATTTGACTTTAACATCACAGAAGAGCCTGTTGGTCTGCTGTTGCAAACATTGACAAAACTGTTGTTGATGTGTGTTTTCAAGTGAATGACAGGCAAGGTAGATTCTACATACCAATCAGGGAAAATCGGTCATGATTGGTCAGAAACATTTGGGTAGCTGGCTAAATCTACATCGACTTATTTGGGGCTATAAACCAGAGCAGAATTCCCACAGAGCATTTTACTCATTTTATACACAAAATCTATAGCTCTTAAATCCTACGCACCTTTACGTAAGTTGCTAAATCTCTCATCAGCCATTGCAGACCTAATATGTTTTCACCGGCATTAGTATAGAAAACTAATTTACAAGAAGTGGTACTAACTGGGATTGAAACAGCGATTTTGCTGTTTGAACAGTTCAAAACTGCTGCAAGTACTACTAATGCAGTCAGAGATCTGCTGTTTCACAGCTGATGACTGCAGATTTAATTAGAATTCTAATAGAAAAAACCACGGGGAAAGAGACACACCGAAAACAATAACTTGAACATGGGTTGGGTTACTTTTGTGGACTGCTTTGCTGAAAGGTAATTCAGCAATACTTATTCCAATGTAGGGGGAGGGCCAACATTGTCTTGATGAACCCATAATGTTCGTAAAAGATCAAGTTAGGCATGGTGGGCCAGGCAAGCTTACAAGCTAAACCCTGGAATATACCCCATACATATTAATTTAAGTGTTTCAAATTGTTATAATAAATATGCATTGCCTGAAAATGGTCAGCTTCTCCATTTCAAAATAAGGCTTTTCCACTAGGTCTAATGGCTATAGTATGGATGGCCCTTGCTTTCATCAATACACTCTTTATACATCTCTCCAGAAAGATTTAAACTAGAGGAACAGACAGCCGCCACACACTCTGTCATAAAGTACCATGCAAGACAGCATGCAAGAGTTTGATCAATACATGAGTAAATCCACTCCCCTATCTCTAACTCCACCAATAGGCAAGCTTCTACATTAACTCACCAGAGCAAGGTCCATAACCTCAGAATCTAATTCTGCAGCTACCTTTCCAAGGTAACAGTAGTGCAGATGGAGGCGTGTCTGCCTTAGTTAGCTGAGGCGTAGCATAGTTCTCCACAACAGAGCAGATGAGTAAACATTGTGTGGTCATTAGGTGGTCTTGAGGAAATGCAGTTTCAGGCTGCCACAGGATGAGCAGGAGAAGGCATCAGTGGAGTTTCTCCATCCATTAAGGCAATGTCCATACATTGAGAAACATCTCAACGACAGGTAAGTCCACAATGTATCTCAATATCATCCACTGCGCAAAGCACCCAGGTGTTAACTCATCATTATAAGCGATAACCTCCAGAGTGGCCTTCTCGCTTATCCTCTCTGGCTCTCCTCTCCATATTCACCTCAACCTGACACTGCTCCGACCTCAACTTCTATGTGAGGCCTGTGTGAACTCTTCCCCCCCCCGCCCCCAGAGAGAAGACCCTTGTAGACAGAATGCCACAGCTATGTGACACAGTGAGTGGCAGAGCAGAAAGCTATATTTATCGCTTAAGCTGTGTGTGTGCACGCGCGTGCATGCGTACGGGGGGTGGACACATTACACATAAGAGATGCATAGGAAACGAAGAAGTTTCATTCATGCCTCTGACAATAAGGTACCTGCCAGCAGATAAACCATTGCATCTACGGTATATTTACAGCCACACATTTCTTTCCAGACGTGGATGAGAGCATTCTGGAGCTTATTGTGAGAGTAAATGTAAAGCCAGCCTTATAGGCACAGTATCCCAGCATATACTTATATATATATATATACTGTATACTATCCATGATAGGGCGTTTGAGCCTACTCTCTATCTACCTTACTTACACGAGTTAAACAAAATGTAACGTGTAGATACATGTGTTCGTTCTTGATTAAAATAATCACTATGGTGCATATTATTTACATAAATAGAAGATAGTATAGCAAAATGGAAGCTAATGTATTTACATTCTGAGCGAATAATTGCATTTCAGAAGGAACATTTACCTATAAATGGTGTGATGCTGCTTTATATTTGGAACTTGGACACCTGAAAGACATTCTCTCAATTTTTACTCAATGAATGTTGTTATATCAACAACATATTCAAATAGTGAGTCACTTTGTATTGCAGTTATGCAGTCAAATCTCAGAAGATACGTACAATCTCATTTTTCTCCTCTTATTTTTATTCAATTTGATGTCCCAGTAAATGTAACAGGCACACATTGGAGTCAACCGGATAGTGTCACAATCCATTTTCATTTGTTACAAAGGTACAAAGAAGGGACATCAGATGATCTTCCCTCTGATTGGCTTATTGTCTAAATGCTACACCACATCACTGAATATGTGAATAGAAATACATACAACGTTTGTCTCTCACTGTGTTGCCCAGCGCTCACTGAAATGAATGTTTGTCTCTGTCTGTCGCCGCCTGTGTGAATGCATGGTTAGCTTTTCTCAGCAGAGCACTGCTCTTTACAGTAGGTCTGCCTGAGATATAGACAGATAGTCAGGCAGGTCTCTGACTCAGCCCCAAGAGTCGTATTACCAGCCACACGCAGCCTGCTGGCATCACAACAAACAGATGACTCGGTATGTGCAGTCTTCTCTCTCTCTCTCTCTCACACTCACACCCACACACAGGGCCACAAAAGATGCACTCACACAAATGTACCCACACACTTAACAGCATGCACGCATGAAGATTAAACTGACCAAACGTACACGGGCTTTAGATCTATGCATACATGCACAGTATTTTTGGTATCTGTGTTGTTCATTAACAGGCATCCTGTTACACGGCAGAGGGCAAAATATTATCCCCACCCCCTCACCTCCAATTGTGAGAGGGGACATTAGCAAAGGATAAATTTAACGAGCTGAAAGCTTCTTTCACCCACTCGCATCTCGACTTTGTTTTTGATTCAAACCTTAGCAAGACGATGGGAAAGAGCCCTTGAAACACACTGCTACAACATAAGGTCAAAGCAGTGTTACATTAAACATGAACCACACATCAGGCACGAATCAACGCCGTGTGTCCTAATCATTGTCCTTTGGGCTGGAGCAAGACCACCGAGTAAAGTTTCGCCTCCCACAACCTATCCCTCCTCTCCAAAGATCCCAACAACATCTTGTCATCTTGTGTCATGCTGTCTCACACTTGGCCTGGCTAAAGTGTCCAGACGCTGATAAATCTCTTGCCAGTGACAGACAGGTGGATGGGAATACAAGGGACGTAGCTAGTCAAACTTGTGGGGTAGAAAATGCACTGATTATGTCCTGAGAGGTGGCACGGAACGCCCGTCCATTTACCAACAGGGAGTTTATTTGTGGACTGTAATTTCTGCCTTGATGGAGGACACAGCCCATTTATTCCAAAGAGAATCCCTGCAAATGTGAATTAGCATTTGTTTGTCTTTTATTCAAGGAGACCAGGCTCATTACCAGCCTATATGGGAGGTTTTGCCAGCAACATTAAGCAATAAACCATATGTCTTGTGGTCAATTTACGCCGTTGAAGAGGCGGGAAGATTACGGGTATATGTTTTTCATCTAAGGCCATTCTTAATTGACCTACAGTGTGTGTGTGTGTGTGTGTGTGCGTGTGGGTTATTGTCGTCATGTGCTTCTGTGCGAAACATTGATTAACACCTTCTGGCTGTGGTTGGCACAGGGTCTTCCCCATTTTACTGTGTTTACAGAGATGGCCTGTTTGCTAGTTCATCTTTCATGGCGGTAACGTTTTCATCTGGCAGGCCACTGTTTTTTCCCTGCTACATGATTTACTTGTTTGGTCCATCTCCCTCTCTCTATTTCCACGACATCTCTACTATACCAAACCTTTACTCCTCATCTTCTCTCTTCTTCTTCTCACACCGTCACCCCTGACGCTGGAGGCTATTCATTAGCACCCAAACAGTAATCAGGTGGTCATGGCTGTTCTGACTAACCTCAGATTGTGTGACTGTAAAGGCAAGTCTCAGTCAATATAGAGTAACTTATGTACCCCAGTGTTTGTCTAACTTTGCTGAGTCATGTACCCTATTTGAGCTTCTCTGTGGTGTGTGATGAGCTAGGAATTCTATTACATTTTGGATTTGTGTAGAATTCCCCCTTGACACATGCCCCAACGCCATTGTAGTTCTCGGAACTCTGATTCAGAGAACAAATACATCAATCTAACCAGCAGCTGACATGGAAAAAGTTCAACACAGCAGCAAACCAATATTTGATTAGTTAGAAAAGTTCCTTGGAAGTATAAAGGAAGTAGGTCAAATGAAAGGCGAAAACTTTCAGGGGAATTGAGTCTGCATAAATGTAGCAATGCAAATGTGCTAATCTACTTCTCGCTTCCTTCTGAGGTATTATTTTATATATTCACAAGTACAGATATTCTTGAAATAAACTATAGGTGAGAATACTTCTCAGTTATACAGAACTGCGATGAAGATGTGGCAAGCTTAAGGTTCTAGCATGTGCGAAGAGATGTGCAGGGTCTTTGTCAATTAAAATGACATAAATTGGCTGCGGTACTGTGCAATTACAATCTATTATGCTTTGATTCCGTAAGAGCTACGACACAAACATTGACACTGTCAATGTATTTGCATCCGCCATCACAATAGGTGAATCCACTACCAAATTCCATTTAATCGGTTGTTGACATTCATGCTCCAGTGCCTATTGCTGCTGTCATACCCAATCATCTTCAGGGGACAAAAGAGATGGAATGGAGCATTGGAAAAAAAGAACTGAAATACAGAAGATGACAAAAGCATCAGCCTAGAACAGCTTTTTTTTGGTTAGACAATGAATGGTACAGCTGAAAACTGCATCTGCAACAAATCGTTTTACTCCCTCACATTCTGTGTTGCTAATGTTTGTAAAAAGTGACATGCATCACCTCCTGACAGAGTCAAAGGAGAGTGGAGCAGGAAATAAAGAAACTAGCTTGGCGATAAGTCACTGCAGACCTCTACAAAACACATGGGAAATGTAATTGTCAAACGGGGTACCCCTAGTCTTGGGGCCACAAGACAGTGAAGGCATTTCTTAACTGTCTGATGGCTTCACCATAGCAATTCCAAAATGACGTAGAGGACTTAGAGGAAACTCCATGAGCTGGAGGATTTTATGATAAAACATGAAGTCTTCCAGTTTTGTGCCAGCTCAGCAGCCTCGGCAGCCCAATTGACATCTGAGCCAAATTACACGTGACCTCACCACCTTTATACCGCTATACTTAAAATGCACAAAAATAATACAAAACAGACCAATACTGTACAACCCCCTCCACCTTGTAATCATATCGGCCTGATGAATGATACATATTACCTGTTATAAAACATGATAAAGTGGATGGATTTCTCAATTAAATATAATTAGGAAGAAAATAATAAGAGATATTCAACCCCACTATTCCTGCATAAGACTTTGTGAAGCCCAACCCCTCCTTCTCTCCCTGTGTATTTTCACAGCAGTAGCTTATTGTGCAAACGGTAGCAAGCTATGAAAATGAATAGAACAGCAACAAAAGACCAACAAACACTTTAAAGTTGTTGGTCTAGCAAAAAGAGAAAAACCATGGTAATGGCCACCACTGCCACCACTCACAAGTTTTTGCTTTGGTTTCATTGTCTTATACATGAACTGTTAGCTAGCAACTGTAGACTAGGCATCTGATTGGACCAGTGCACTAGTTGGGACATGCATACAAAATGTTGCTTGGTTTGTCTCTTCCCCTTAATATTCTTGTGGAACACATTTCTGCTCTTGCCTTCACCAACAGTCCCATTCAATCACGATCCCGGACATTTCGAACATTCACTTTCAGCACAGTACACAGAATTTATACAACTAGATTGCCAAGACATCTTCGTGGCCTTACTGGTCAGTTTTGAATTAAAAAACATATGTGGGACTATGTGTTTTTTTTTTATTCATTGTTCTGGTGCTGCTGACACAGGCTTTCAGCAAATCGCTTCGAAGAACCAAATTGTCGCGTCATTAACCAGTGTGCTTTTCATCTTACTTGGTCAAAGCAATTTCAAAGCTGTTAAAATGCCCCACAGTTTAGCCTGGGGGGCTCTATTAAGGCTGTGCTTTGTAATTAGCGCTGTGTTTCTGCCTGGCCATGCCAAGTTTAGCTTAGTCCAGTGAAGCTACACAAATAGACCTGCAGGGGGAGCACCGGGAACAGGACAGCAACAGTGTTGTGCCAAGCGCAGAACAGTGTTTCTCTGTGGGGCTCTTATCTCACTCTAGCTCGGGGCTCCCCTAGAGAACGAGGGGGAGAACAGGACAGACCCCTTGCTGTGTGTTGGCACTACCAATATAAAAGTCACTTTCACTGTCCGGGGTTTTGCTACCGGCCAGCTACTCTAGGACAAACTGCACATAACTCTGTGGCAGTACAGTGGGAGTGATTGCGTGAGCATTTGTCTAAATGCATGTAACCACAAGCATTTGGTACATGATCACATTCTGTCTGCTAGTGCAGCATCACAGGCTGGTGTTCCGGGTAACAATCTGAGCTCTACATGAAAGCCACTTCTGAGGTTTTGCTGGACAGTTTGTAGCGGGTAGGGCTGGTCCGAATAAAAGATTTTGAGATCCGAAGCATTGGTAGTAATTAATAGCAAATAGGGACATGATGGCAGATGTAATCTTCCATTCACACAACTTCAGTTAGCTTAGTACTTAGTAAACATTAGCCAAACTCTCAAAATGGCTGTCACATTGACTGACACCTGAATATATCCAATCAGAGCTATCCTCAGTGACATATAGCCAATGAGTGTGTATGCAAAATGAATGGAAGGAATCTACCAATGTAGTCAGTGTATTCAAATTTAAAGACGGGTTTGTTGTGAGAAAGTAGTAATTTTAGGAAGCATGCAAAAGTGAACAAAGTATTATTCAAATGCCAATATTGAAAATCGAATGCATACCTAACAAACTAATATCTGAATAGTTGAGTCTTTGGGGCCACACCTGACTCATGACCGAGGCCGGCTGAACTAGGCTTGCCTAATTTTTACTTGTTCTAATAAGGTACAGTATATAGGTGTGACAATTACATCAAACTCCACCACCAGAAGACAGGCAGAACTAAATACGCCTAATGCGGAAAAGGACAGTTGTGCCAACCGATAGTTTAATTTTGAGCACTGCAAACACAGGTTACAAGCGAATTAATGAGCCGGACTGATGTTAATGTTGTCAATAACTTAGCCTTAGTGTGACAGTTATCTTACCAAGGGACATGGTGATTACAGGTCAGGTAATGAGACAGTGGCCTCTATCATTCCTCATGACTGGTGCTGGAGCTGAGGCCATGGAAGATGGATAGGAGTGTTTTGTCCAGACACAATATCACAGTGGCTGCAGGCATTGGTTAATTAAGGCAACACAATGATAAAGGGCACAGTGTTTGTTAATGTGTGTGTGTGTGTGTGTGTGTGTGTGTGTGTGTGTGTGTGTGTGTGTGTGTGTGTGTGTGTGGGTGGGGGGGGGG